>JAQNCA010000011.1:1974161-1984314 GCA_029783725.1 Acanthurus tractus
ACTTGTTTGTCTTCTGCTTTCTACAGCTGACGACTGGATGTGGTTCAAATAGTAGAAATATTTTTTAAAAAGAATGTTACAAAAACAGAAATATAAATGTGTAAAGTTGTATACGTATGTAGGTTAAACATATAAATTTGAGCACAAAACCTATATTTTGTGCATTAAGCTAAATAAACTGAGAGTGCCTGAAGGGTAAATATTTCAATTCTTACATTCTAATGATTAGACTTTAATAAGAAAACGTGTGTGCTCTTCACTTGTGCTCCTGATCTAACGTCCTTGCGTCATAATATCAATAAAAAATTTAAAAGTCACATATTAAATGTGATACTTAAATTGTAATTCACTCCAGGGTTTGACATTAACGGTCCTCCAGCCTGTTCAGGAAGGAGGGGTTGTTCAGCTCCACTGGCAAACCATCCGCCCTTCACTGTCTCTGAAACTCTGAGAGCTCCGTCAAAATGGACACGGCAAGACGGGACAAAACCGGAAGCATAAAACTGTTCAAAATAAAAGTAATGTTAGTCAGTAGTCTATAAACTAGCAGCTTTCTTGCCCAGTCCCTGGACGAAATCCAAAATCCAAAATCAAGAGATGGCATTGGCATGGTATTGCTGCTGTTGCCCCGGCACAGTTAGTGATAGTTCTACTTGTAAAGCAACTAAACAGAATTTACTCTTTTTAAAGGTAATAATGTAAATACAATGTAAAATAAAATGTAAATGCAATAAGTTATCATCACAATTAAATACATTTTGATATAATTTAAGCAAATTTCCCCAAAAGAGAACAACTAAAGCAATTTGACTTCTTTTTCTTTACATTATTCCATAAGCTTTTAATTATAACAGGATACATCCTTCTAACTCTAGAAAAAAAGGGGGAGATTATGGTCCTAAATCTATAGAGTGAATACACAAACGAACCGATTCTAAAACAAAAACGCTCATTTACCACGTTTCTAATATAATTTGAATTTTCACCTTGCTGTTCGACTCTTTACCATGAAAGGCAATACCGGAAGCAGGTGTTTCGTATTTTGGCATGCTTGATGCTGTTGTCTAGTGTAGATAACTTGGTCGGCGCTGCTGTGTGAGCGCTCACACACTGAGAGCAAGTGATGGGAGACAAACACGGTCCCTGACGCGCGTACCGCTCACCTGGCGGATCTTAATGCCTGTGTTTTTTGCCAGATTTTTTCTTTTCTTGAAGAATAAAAACATCCGACCTAATCTCCAGGCAGGTCTAAAGTTGAGGCAAGAGGTGGACGCCCGTCGTTCAATTCAATATCTGTTTCCATACTGGCTTTAAATTGCGTTTTAGGAAATTGCGCACCGATTGTTCCGAATTTGAGTCATGGCACAGGAGTGAGGCGCCTTTGCCAAAATGCCTGTTAGCTGGAATATAACTTTTTCACGGCGGTCTTATGGAATATAGTCCGATTTTACACAGTCTACATGTTGTGCCATCATCCCACGTGAAAAACAAACTCTTTGTGTTCTGCATAATGCTGTCCCTTTGGGTGTACATGATTTACTGTTGTGTTGGCTACTGCTCCACTGTGCCGAACCTGACGTACGGCACGGTGAACAGACACGAAAACGACGCAGAAGTTGACAATCAGGACTCCTCGCTGGGGGCGTCCAGGGACTTGCTGAATAACGAAAACGATTTGGACAGCAGAGGAGAAGAGTGGGATGAAATTAGAGGCGAGGCGAAGGCGCTGGATGATAATGCCATGTCAGGTTTCCTCAATGAGTCGGAAAGTAAAAAGTTGCCTCAGGCGATCATCATCGGGGTGAAGAAAGGAGGGACCCGGGCGCTGCTGGAGTTCCTGCGCCTTCACCCGGACATCAGGGCGGTGGGAGCGGAGCCGCACTTCTTCGACCGCAACTACGACAAGGGACTGGAGTGGTACAGGTATCACACTGATCTGTTATTTTTACAACATGAATCATGAGCTAAATGTTTCATTTACAGTTTCAAACACAAAGTGGGCCTCTGCTTGCTGCATTTAATCACCTATGGTGCCTTGCTTAAGGGCAATTTAATAATGTAGCCTAGTTAAGGAGGCTCTGTGGAAGCGAAACTCTTACTGTGATTGACCCAGTCCAGAATAAAAACACTAGTGTTATTCTCTTGAAAAAAACAAAACAAAACACTTGCAACTCATGCAACTTTAAGCCTGTGTGGTTATATTTTTAAACCACAAAGCAAACTTTTTTTTTTTTTGCTTTAAATAACACCTTTCCTCTTTGGATGCAATCAGCTGTGAAATCAGCTGTTATTTTAGTTTCCAGGGAAGATAACGTGCCTGCAAGGAGATAAGATAACAAAAACAGAGAAAGTGAGGAAATAAACATTACTTTGAAAGCAATTACACACAAACAGCTGATGTGATCCTGCTGGTGGATTATTTCATCTTCCCACATGTGCTGTGACTTAATATGTATAAAATTAAAGATTTACAGCAAACTGAAAACAACTTCCATTGTTATTAAACATTTAAAAGGCATTACATTTATATTTTTTTGCTGACTTTAATACACCTGAGACCTAAGAGTGTGAATCATATGTAAAAACAGAGAATCCCCAGTAAACATTTAACATGTGAAGTTACATCTGAAACAGATTTAACTGAAACCCAGCCAATAAAACGGCGCTGATGAGGTGATAAATGTGACCTCAGGTGAAGGAATACAAACTGTTGATATTGTGGAAAACATGCACAGGCCATTTTAACATCTAGAAGGTAAATCGTGTAGATGTAACAGCTGTAGTCAAACCTCTGATGTCAGGAAATCACAGGTCAAAGGACTCAGAAAGAGGACAGTGTTACATATTTACACTTTCATAAGGACTAAAACTTTCCATTGGCATTCACTTTTTAGGCAATTCTTATCAGTCATGTTCATTTCAAAAAAAGCACAATTGATTTTCTGCTTGTTTGCACGACCTTCACTCTTGAGTTCCTGGAATTTTTTTTTTTCTACTTCTGGATCTACATTTTATATCTTGACTTGCTGTGGCTATCTGACAAGGAGTCAGCACCAGTTGAGGGAAAAAAAGAGAAAAAGATAAAGCAAGACTTCCATTTAAATCTGACTGAAATCTGGATGCAGTTCAAAGAAACAGCCCTTGGTTTGTGATTAAACGTCAACAAGTTGCATCATGCCATCATCTGTGAGCAGCCAGGAGTGTGATTCAATATTACAAGTTCCAGGGTATTGATTCAGTGGCAGTAATTTGTTTTAATCTGCGATCCAATCCAAACATCATCACTGTCAAAGGAGGAGAAAAGAGGTCTGAGGCTGCTCACACCTACTACACTGTGTATCGTATCATTTTTTATTGTATTCTCTGCCATGGCAACTGTTGTCCTTGTGCCACACATTTTCAATATGCAAGCTCTTTACTATTGACTACAGCTGCCAAATTTCATAGCCTGGAACTCTTAGTGGAAATAAATGACAAACGTGCTTTATGCCTGGAAATTATTGATCCTTTACGGACTTGAAATGTTCCCGGAAATGGTTTTGCATTGCATGCTTTACATGAAAGCAACCACATTGTTGATTAGAGATAATAAGAGATGCTGCTGTTTCTAGTGTCCATTTGACTGAATCCAGGGATTAGCAGGAGATGTCAAAGGATCTAGACACTGTTTCAAAGCTGGCTCCATACAAGTACAATAGGGGAAGCCAAGCATTGTTCGAAGGACTTTTCACTTAAGCTCCTTTGAGAATTTCCGGACAGGTTCAGGACATTTTTTGGATGATCAGCGTGTGAAGAGTTATCCTTTGTGTGTCTCTACAGACTTAGCAACAAGAACAAATTTAAATCTTAATTTAAATCTTCGCTTTAAGATGTTTTACTTGAAGTCTTCCTGCTGTTTTAACAATCCAGAAGTGATGCGCAAGTCGGCAATGCATGTAAAGAATGAGCAAAGAGGGAGAGGATATCATTAAAGATGGATAAAGTGAGATATTATGCAAGTAATAGTCCAAGAAGCGAGTGAATATAATTGAGACGTGCCAGCTGCTTGTTCACAGTGGCAACTGCATACCAAACACATAGCCAGTGGATGTGGGAAACTGTTTCATCTTGAGACATGTTCGTATAATGAAGGCCTCTTTTCCCACAGAGGTGAACGTGCTAATTAAAACAACTTGGCTTGAGTTGTCACAGTGAGAGCGCTGCGCCACAGATTGACCCCATACAGCAGTGCTCCATGACATCGAGTCAACCTTTAATGATCATTTAGTGGAGCTCAGAGAACATCTTGCGGGGCCTTGTGATGGAGCACATCGCTGCCGGACAAATGAGTCGTTTCACACGGCACTGTGGCGGCGTGCTGGCTTAATAAATGAGCATTGACGGGTGTTTTTGATACTTGTTTAAACTTTGTTCAGTGTTCTGTTTGATCAGAAGCAAATCTGAATAATTAGTGGAGAGCAATGAAGCCTGATGAAGGTTTGTTGATTTGTTTGTTGGGTTGTTCCAATTCCGATACCAGTGTCAGTGTTGTCCATTCTGAGCTAAAGTGGGAACATGATGTTGCAACTTACACACTTATAAAAGCGTCATTAAGATAATCATCGAGACTCCAAGTTAATGAAAACACAACCATTCTTCTCATTGGATGATTATACACACTAAATACAACATTCTCATAAATATTACATTCATCATATTCCAACGCACACTGGTGAATTTGCATACATGTGATTTTTTACCTCACAGTGGCCAATATTCAATAAATAGCAAGCACTTTTAAAACTTTAAGTACATCCATGAGATGACCTCAATAATAGTGTACAGCTATTGAAAAAATTTGGCAGGAATTTGTATATTTCTTAATATTTCCTGGCATGAGACGACTTAAGGATCATCCAAGACAAAAAAAAAAAGTTCAGGGATCAGAATCAGTATCAGTAAGGAAAAAAATGGAACGTCTCTATTTGTTTGCCCATATGTTTGACTTCACTGGGCTTAGAATAAAGGCTTGCAGTAGTCCAGTGGGAGGAACGGTCCACTGGGTGGGCTTATCAGCTCCTGTGGTGGCATTGAGTCGAGCCTGCACCATTTATCTGCTGTGATTGCTGTGTCCATCCTGCTGGAGGTCTGCTGTGTCCATCCTGTTGTGGAGCCCCACATAGCGAAGAGGCCCCCCTTGCACAGCGGGATGTCAACCACAATGCAGCTCATTCTCACCCATGGGCAGGAAAAGAGAAGCCCCTCCTTCCTTTAATAACAGCATCAAAACTTCCTCCTGTATGTCTTATCTTGGCAGGTTAACTACTCGACTACTGAATGCTACTCAAATCAAGGTCTTCTGTGTTCTGTACCGTAGATGTGAATTAATTGCCGTAATTGTGTTTTTCCTCTTGAGGCTCCGTTTATAGAACAATGAGCGTCCTTCTTACTAACTCACTGAGGGTGTCAGAGAAGACGGCGTAATCCTCCTCAGAGCCCCAGGGAAGCTTACTGCAGGCCAGTGGCAGATAGAGGGCAGTAAATTTAAAGTGAGTCTTTAGAAAGCGAAACAGTAATATGGAGCTCAATGAAAAGGGAAGCTGGAGAACCCCCGGGGTCTGCATTAACCCTGACAATAAAAGAGCAGACAATTAGTGTGAAACATGTTTTCTCTGCCTTCACTTTGTATGCAAATGTGCTCAGAAGGGTGAAAGTGCCCTTTGACGAAGCCCAGCAGGAGTTCATCAGAGGGAGCATTCATTGGAACCTGCCCAAGAAAAAGACTCAAATGCTACACTTAAGCTTTTTAGGCTGAAAGTTGACTTTCAGAGATCTCTGCTCGGAAAAGTTGGGTTTCCCAAGAGAAGGTTCACTCGAGTCCACTGGTGGCTTTTTGCTTACTCAACACTTTTGGCTCTTTACGAGGACTCAGGGGGTTCGGTGTTGAGTGAGAGAGCTCTCGTTGTAGGTATCCCCGAGCTTAAACCAATGTGTCAGCACACTGACAGGAAAAGAAGGGAAGACTGCATCGATAATGAGATTCTTCAAAGGAAAAAAAATCACATATGCTAGCTTGTTGTTTCAAACATTCCTGAAATATTTCCTCAAAAACCCCCAAAAACTCATGTCCTGCATGGAGTGGCTCCATCAGACTGTTCCTTCAGATTGGCTAAAAGTGATGCTTGCACCCCACTAGATTGTCACTCCTGGTAATGTGGCCCCCCTCCTCCCTTTCCTAGAGATTGAAGATTTAATTTGCTGCAATAACCCCCTGGGCTTTTTCTTGAGGCAATTTGTCAAACCACAGCACTTATTACAGCATTTTGGGAACACTGACACAAAACAAGTTCACTCCATTACATCCTCCCGTGTTGTTGACTTCCTCATCTCTCTCTTTCTCTTTTGTAGTATCTTCAGAGAAAATGCGCTGTTTCCTGCTTCTGTCGCTCTCTCAACTGCAGAGACTCCCTGACAGCAAGTCAGAGCAACTTTAAAAAGCACCAATCTACCCTGGCCATCTTTGTTTGGCGCCTTTGAAGTCTTGTTTGCTTTTGCTGATCCTCAGACCAGAATGCATCCTTGGGGAATTATCTAATTGTACCAACCTCCACATAAGTTGGACACATACATTACATGCAAAGAATGGGTTTTCTTATTGCATTAAATGGAAACTCTAACATGAGAATTGTGGATGTAGATAATTTCTCCCATCTCTAAGGTTAAAATACTTGAATAGACCAAATATATGAGCACAAAATTATTTCAGATTAGTATGAAAAGAATAAAAAAACAATGCAATAATAAAATATTATTGCAGAATTATTTCTGATGCAAGATTTTTTTTGTTTGGTTGTATAAAACTTTGTGTAGTCACATGAACATAAAAGCTGTAGTCACTTGTCTTTTTTCTTTTGGATGTGGCTGTTTCATTTTCTTTTTTTTTTAAAGCAGCTTCTGTTTCTTTGTTTTTTTTCAGAATTGAATTTTCAGAATCTTTTAGTCCTTTTAAAAGAATTAGTACCTTGGACTCGAAGTTCTGAGCACTGAGTTCTGAGCAAAATGCAGCTTAAGGTTCACTGTTTACTTTTATTCCCACTGCTGGCACACAATCTCCCTCTATGCCCCTGATCGGTTCTGGCTCACAAAAACAACCAACAATTATGTTCTCTGTTTCTTTTGATTCAGCTTTATGTCAGAGTCACACCTGTATTCCATGTGAGCCGCCATCACAATAACAATCTGTTCACACTGAAACAGTGTACACTGCACACTGCTGGCTCCATTTGAGAATAGAGTTATTCATATTATGATGCATTATTCGACCACTTAAGAGAAAAGAACATCTAGTGTGATAGGTTTAGCATTGTTGGTTTAAGTTTTTCCAGCAGCACCGCCCTGATAAAAAGCGCTGGCTGATTCTATAAACAACCCGGTGTCAGAATTGTTATGTGTTAATGCAAGGCTGACAGCTGTGTGAGCGAAGCCAGAGTGGCTCATGCACTGTTCCTCCTCCTCCTCCTCCTCCTCCTCCTCCTCCTCCTCTTCCTCCTCCTCCTCCTCCTCCTCCTCCTCCTCCTCTTCAAACTGGGCCTGTCTCCATCAGACAGCCAGGTGGCCTTGAGTTCTGCATACACTGACAGTAATAATGGAGGACGGGGGAAAAAAAGGCATTCTCTGCACTATCATTGTTGTTCATGAATGCTGTTGAGATAATGAAGGACCTGAGTGTAAAGCGAGATGACGACAACTTTCACACGTGTGATAAGAAGGGCTGCAGCAACCAATAGGGGCACCTCCCCTAAAGATGCTTTCTTCTTTGATTTCTGCCTGGAACTCATCTCACAGTATATTAGACTGATTATTCTAAGTGGCTGCATACCACCACCTCTCATCCTGTCTTTGAGAAGAGAAGGATTCCCACAGTGGTTCAGCTCCTCTCGGAGTCACAGTGTAAGATTAGAACCATCATGGCGTTAGATAATGGTGAGGGTTTATTTTTTCTGGAGCAGTCTCCAGTCACTATGGTCTGAAAAGCAGAAATATCAACGCCAATTAGAGTCAGTCAAGCAGAATTCTGCAGGATACTAAAAAAAATAAAGAATGTAAGTCTTGTTAGAGTTCTCTGCAGTGTCGTTGTTGTTTTCTTTGGTGCACTAATTATTGAGGGCATAATCTATGCAGCAATGTTGTAAATTCCTACCTTTGAACCGGCTTCCTGGTTGCGGTGAATGTAAACAAGGCACTAGCTTTTTACCGCAGTCTCCCCAGCAGCCTGCTTAATGGACACATCTGACTGCCCGGCAGACAAAACACAGTCAACTTATGCAACACACCACTCTACAATTAATTTTGACTGTAAGTTGCAGTAGTGGTGATGCCTCTTGTGCTGCTGCAGACGTAGCATCAAAAGTGGCCTGTGACTTATAATTTAAAGGATGCTGCAGATCAAGGGGGTCAACCTATAAAGTCTCCATCCTCCAGCGGTGCTTCTGATTCCATCTAATCCACTCTTCAGTCCCTCCACTCCTTCCTCTCTTGCTCTATCTCTGACTCTTAACAGACTTCCTCTCTGCCTCCCTCCGTTATCTCCTCAGTCCTGCTGCTCTCCTGCGACTTTAACAAGACAGGTTAGAGGGCAGAGGATGTTTATATGTTTATGTGTGTGCACAAGCATCAATATCGTGCACCAATAATAGGCACAAAGTTCTTCAGAGCTTAGAATCTTTGCTTCATGACTTTGAAAGTACTTGTACAGCCTACTTAGATGTTATGGTTTCAGAGTAAAGCAGTGTTTTTACCTTTTATTAAGTCAAAAAGAAACATGCAAAATTCATGAAGGGGCAAAAAGTCAGCAGTCTGATGTGACTCAGTCTGAGAGAAAGGGCTGTGTTTTTGTTTTTTTTTATTCTATTGAGCTGAACGATGATGCCTTTGCTTGGCTGATTGATAGATGAGGATGCAGTGAAACCTATTGGTTCCAGGCGACATTGTTTATTAAGCAGAACAAATTGTGAAAGCTTGCTACATCTGCCCCCCCAAGGCAACTCTCTCACTCCCCACTCAGTCAGAGATGTTCTCCCCTGCTCTGTCTGTGCTAAAATGAATAATGCATGCGCTTCTCACACAGATTGTTTTGCTCGGGGACTAAGTGGAAACTTTGATTGGTAGTAAGTTTTTGTGTCCCTTGAGGCCCCCAGAAAGGCCTACAGCGCTCCGCCTGTGTGTATCCAAGAGATGCGAAAGATAATTGCAGGGGGTTCTGATAGAGTTGTTTGTGTCTCTCCTACCTATTACCTTGATTAGGTTTGTGTTTTTTTCCACCTCATACAATGGTGGCTAAGCTCTCAGGGAGGGAAAAGTGGTATAAATGTGTAAGACTCAGAGCCTCCATAGAAAAAGGAGCCAAAAGCAGATGACATTAGGTGATGAAATTGTATAAGAAAGAGAGCCCTACTTGTGTTTGTGTGGCAACAACAAGGTATGGGTGATGTCTGCTTTTACCCATAATTGCTAATGCTTTTCTCCAGTGCTCTGCATAGAAGAAATCTTGCAGGCCATTTTCTGCTTGTTAATTCCACCACATGAATTTGTAAGATGAAAGCTGCTGGGTTTGCAGAGAGAAATATTGGAGCTTCTTGTGCATGCACCAACAGATGGTTGGAAATGATTGTAATCACTTTAATGACATGACTCCTCTGCTTCCCTGTTGTTCGACTTAGATCAGCCGCTCACAATCAAAACATTACAATATTACCAAACACAGTAATCACTGAAGAGTTACATTTTGACTAACTGAAATCACCATGAGGTACGTAGACTTCTGTCGTCACATCATAGCTCATTCGTTTCCATCTTACATGGTGCAGAAACAGAGATACTACACTACATTTTGCATTCAGAACATATGGTGCACCAGTATGATATATATTCAGATGAGGGAATGCAGGGACTGAAAAGTTAATTTGATGTCATTAATAAATAAATGTCTTGAAAAGCTTTTCTGCCACTATGTGAGACACAAGATATGATGTGATGTTGTGCTCACAAGCATCAGTCCCCAAGAAGATACTTAGTTCATCCCCAATGCACTGACATATGTTTATGTATTTTTAGGCGTTTAACAACCAGCTATACATATTATTATTGTGTTTATAGTAGGGCAGAGTTTACAGTT
>JAQNCA010000011.1:1996870-2009610 GCA_029783725.1 Acanthurus tractus
GAGGTGCAGGAGAAGGGATTGCATTATTCCTCTCAGAAAAAAAAGTGCTTTCAGTCAGCTCTTTCTCTGTTAAAGCTATCAGAACTAGAAAACGCCATCCTAGCAATAACAGCTATCCAAAATGATGTTTTATTGACATTAATGTCCTCTTTTCTTTTTTATTAGAGTTCTTATTCCATAGAAATGATTTTTGTTAAGTTTGTAGTTTTAATATCATGTTCAATTTTTAAGAGTGACTTTGTGATATCTTTTCCAGGACCACAGATGAAAAACAGCCTTTTTGCTAAAGCTGGTGCTTGTGTGCTAATTAGTGTAAAATACAACTAACAAATAAAAATGTGAACACTGGCATCCTCAGATTAGGATTTCTCCAGTAGAAACTTAACTGGCACTGACAGGCATTTCTATGATTATACGTGCTTCATTACTGTTGCTTCTCTTTCCTGTAATGTTTATCCTCTTAATTTAGAGCTTGAGGTAACATAAATCAATAAAAGATATTGATAAAAATAAATAAAACTAATAATTAGCTCTTCCGATAGACAAAAGGTCACTCTTGTGTTGCACTGTTATAGTAAGAAGATTAAAAGGATTGTAGAATGGCTCCTGAAGGATGGAGAACAAAAGTAAATAGTTGGATAAGCACGTATTAGATTTAACAGAAAAACCCTTTAGCTCAAGGCCAAGGATATTTCCTAACCTCATGTACAGAAATGTTTTATAGAGCGGGCTTGCAGACGACCACCCATTCGATCCTGCTCCCTGCCCAGCTCCGGCTCTCCTGACTTGGCCGCTGCTG
The DNA here is from genome assembly GCA_029783725.1 of Acanthurus tractus. Classification (NCBI taxonomy): domain Eukaryota; kingdom Metazoa; phylum Chordata; class Actinopteri; order Acanthuriformes; family Acanthuridae; genus Acanthurus; species Acanthurus tractus. The sequence goes on from JAQNCA010000011.1 coordinate 1,997,670, forward strand.
CAACCTTCAACAGCCCACAGAGAGGAAAGAGTGGGAGGGATGTTAATGTGGGTGGGTGGATGGGTGGTTCGGCTTTCTAACTCATGTCCTCATTTCTTAAATTCACTCACACACACGCACACAAGAGCAAACACACACTTTGGATGGATGTCATCCCGCATTTAAGCCGCTGGTACACAACCCCTGCTACATGCAGTTATTAACTTCACACAGTTAAACAGTTTGCGTTCCTCTGGTTACTTCATAAAGCTTTTTCCACCAACCAGTGACCCATGACTCATACGACTGGGAGTCTCTATATTAGGAGAGACAAGGCAGACTAATTCAATTATTTCTGCAGCATTACAGTTAGTTTTATCATTGTAATGACTACATTATATTCAGAGAATAGGCTGCATGTGGCCTTTTTGTCTGACTCATTTCTCACAATAATAATATTTCATGATTGTAAGCTCACTTTGACATCAATTTTTTCAATTTTACACATTAAGCTGGTTTTGTGAGGCTTTCTCTCTGGATAAAATATCCTTTACAATTCAGATATTTTAGCCTCTGTTGGCTTTTAATTTAAAACATGTCCCCCAGTGAGGGTGTGCCTTGTCACCAACAGGTTTTTAACGTTGCATAACGGAGATCATTTGAATAAGCGGACGAGGTCTGGAGAGTTTTTGGTGTGGTGTCACTGGACTAACGTCTCTACTAGTTGCAGATGATGTCATTTTGGTTTAATTGGATCATGACCTCCATCACAATGAGGACCACAACCTCAAAGTTAGATGTGGACTTCAAGGGAGAGCAGCTTTCCCAACTGGAGATGAGTTTCTCTGCAGGGTGGCTGGTCATACACCGCATGATGAAAAAGCTCAACAGCTGGGGGGAAAAAAAACCCCTCCTCATTCTTCTACACATTGAAAGGAGCCAGCTGAGGAGATATGGACACTTGGACACCTCCGTTTGAAGATGTAGGTACAGCCACTTGAATGGAGACAGAGGATGCGCGCAAGGCATTTGAAGTGGACTTGTTATTCAGTTTAGTTTTCATTTTTACATACAAAGCACACGCATACAGCTTTAAAGGAGCAATTTATAACATATGGCTACAATATGGCTACAATTAAGGTTGAAATGACACAAAATAAAACTTATATTATAAACAGAATGTGCAGAAACGAGGTTCTGATGTTGTGTCTATTGTATTTTGTTGAAGTTAGCACGCTAAGCAGTTGGTCCCAGTTCATCCTGTCCCAAGCTTAATTCTCTTGTTAAACACACTCAAAACAAAGAAAAATAACCTCTTAAAATCATCTTGAAGTTTTCCACGGTTAAGTATAACCAATTACGTTTTTGTCAAAACAAAGTATTTATAACTCAGATATGTTTGTTGATGCCCGACTATACTCTCCGTTTTCCCCCACTTGCCCGGGGTCCAGTTTGGGGCCCCTGTAAATCACTTTGGTGCTGTTATTACTGATGTCAAACTGGCCTCAATTGGTTCTGGTCTGGCAGGTCACCGGGAGGTTGAAGAGTCCATTTCTATTTCCTTCAGTATGAACACCAACAACTTCTGTTGTTCCAAGCTCCAAGTCCAGACAGCCGGATCAGCTAATAGGGCCACTGGCTGCATGGTTGACTGAGCTAGCAAGCTAACAACAGCTACTGGCCGCAACCAAAGAGAACTACAGCAAAGAGTATACAGAGCAGCCGCTGGCGGCTCCTCTGGTGATTTGCTGCCATCTATCATTTTTACACATCACCCCCTTTAATCTCCCAGTTTGTCTGACAGGGCCTGAGGATCCTTCAGGAGTAACTGGAGGAAGCTGTCCGTTCGCTTTGTATTTTTCACAACAACACTGACCAGGACGAGCAGTGTGAACATTGATGGATGCCACCTATAGGTCGGAATCAGGAATGCTGTGTCAGAATAAGTTTCTACTTCCTTACAGCGAGGGCATGGAGTTCAACCAGTCTGCTGTGGTTAGAGACATAAGGAGTTTACGAATGTGTTGACATTTTGTATTTTCTCTTGGCTTGGTAAGAGTGTATTTTATGACTAAAAGCAAATAAAATGAAAGGTAATGATCTATTATTTCACCTGGAACATCCTCTGTTTACTGTGGCCTGGCTTTCACTGCAATGTATCATGCCCTGTGCAGTAAATTATCAGTTAAACCACTTTCCAGTAGTATGATAGTTACTAATCCGTTATTTAGAAAATTCTTTCCCCGTGTTTTTTTTATTTCCTTACATTTGGCCCTCGGGGTGACATTTCTCTTTCCTTGTTTTCCGACCAGATGAAGACAGGCTGTGTTCCCTGCAGCGCCGGGATGCTGTTATTTCGGAGTCAGCTGTGTGTTGGCGTCTCGCGCATTTGGTCTGTCAGCGCTGTGTGACTGTGTTGAAGCAGAGTTAGGATGAGTGCATGTATGTGTGTGTGTGTCTGTGTGTGTGTATGTGTGTGTGTGTTAAAAGGAGGGGAGACACATCCACATGAATGAGAGGACAAAATTCCACATTAATCAGAAACAAATCACGGCAAACCGCAGGATCAAAGGGCTGTCAGCTTTAAAGATGGCTTCATGCCCTACGAACTTTGAAAAATGGCTTGTAGCTCATCAAGAATGCAGCTTCCACCCAGAGACGGCATGACTATAGCTCAGAAGGTTCAGAGGCACTTGGCTTCTTTCAACAGGCTTTTTTCTTCTTCTCCTCTGCTCTCTCTCTCTCTCTCTCTCTCTTTCCTCCAGCAAATAATGAGCAGACTGAAATAAAGCTCAATATCTGACCTACATTGTAAGAGCCTAGTCTGAAACAATTAATCTCTCCAAAAGCTTCTTAAGACAGGAAGCAAGTGCACCCCAACAATTTCTTAATTTAAATTGAAGACAGTATAATAGCTGACATGGCTTCACTGCTCTTGTCCTCGCCATCACTGGTTATCTCAACGCCCAACACAAATCCATGTCAAAGCAAAAGCCTGGGGTTCACACATCACGTCAGATGCTATGTGGGGCTCAAATTAGGGATTCATGGATTATGTAATGATAGAAGTATGACTTTGTATAGCAAACGCATATTTTTACATTTTTTCTAATAAGATCTAATGGCCTGTTTTAATTTAGGCACAACAATGATGTAATCAATTTGTTTGCGTATTCTTCTTTAGCCATACCTCCTTTATGTCTTTGAAAGGGTTAAAATTTAAGATTAAGTAAACCCAATTAAGACTGACTGCAGACATGTTCCATAACATAAATTAAACATATATAGATAGACTTTCTGCAGTACTATACATTTTGTTGTATAAATGGCTTCTCTACAAAAAAAAAATCAGTTACCTTGTCAGGATTTATAACAATTTCTTCTCTCTTATTTAATTTTGCCAACAAACAGCATTTTTAAAAGTTAAACAAATGGACACAGAGTTTCAATGAGGTCCTTTCAACCAGTCAAAGAAATACGATGCAGGCACTAATATTTCCAATTGAAATACATGTTTAAAAACCACGCTGAGTGTCATGAAAATGAGAAATTCATGTTCAAATACACAAATTTTATAAATTAATTTTCCTCACTATTTACCAGACTGTCGTGCTGCTGTGTTGCTGCACAGGAATCCTTGTGTTTCAACATATCACTTGTATGAGCTTAATAGTGGACCAAGTTTGGCTTCCAGACTAATTCTAAAGTAACAATATCCTGCTTTTTTGCACATTTAAAACTCTGAAACAGAGTTAGTACAGAGAAAGTTTTCTTGTTCATCAGATGGATGTGAAAACAGCCTTCACGTGTCAAACTGAGCACATACATCATTCTGCTCAGCGAGGGTCAAACATCCATGTAACAAAAAGCAAAACACTTTTTTTTTGCAGGGTGAGGGTGACTGCAAGTTATTTTCTCCGTATAATTTCAAAATCAAACAACCCCTTACGATTTAAACATTTCCAAAATTAGAAATGATCTGCAAGAATTACCTTCTGGCTGGAAAGAAAAACAGGCAAAGAGAACCTGTGTGAGAACATTTCTTGTGCACTACATCATCATGTCATTGAATTAACTTTTTCCCACAGCAGGCATCCTGCAACATCCTGCCTCACAGTGTTTCCAGCAGGCTGCACACAGATCAGACAGACTTTGGTGTGCCACAGCCATCAGGGTTGGTCAGCTGCTCTCACCACTCATCTTCAGCGGTGCTTGAATTGGACCTTCGAACCCCCTTGCAGGCTTAACACGAGGCCACTGTGGTCCAGACATCTGGCTGGGCAGCGGCCACACACATGCTGGACATTCGATGTGGCGACAGGCTGAGTGTATTTGTGTTTGCATGTGAAGCTACTGTGCAACTAATACATGCACACTGCTTGTTTTTTAATTAAGAGATTATTACTGACATTAACGTGAGGTTTTATGAGTCCATGTCAAGCTCGTATTAATAATAGTCTTCATAAAGATAAGATTTTAACCCGTGTGTGTGAAGAGGAAATGTGTTAGTGACTCAGTAAATGTTGAGTTTTATGGCCAGATCAGATTTACGATGCTTGCTGTACAAGTGTGGAAATAAGGGGCAGATGTAGGAACGTGTGACTTACAGTCTCGGCCTACATGGTTCTCCTATCACACATTGAAAATCGATGGGCCTTTCTGATTGACTGGCACTGAGGAAAGAAGTGACTGCTCTCGTCAATATGTTTTTGCTGCACCATGCTGTTCTTTATGTGGCCACTTTTCATGTCACGTTATGTTTTTAAGCGACAGTTTTGAGGGGGAAAGTGAAAGGTTTTGAACAAAATTAAGTGCTTAACATGACCCGTGATAAATGCTTGCTGTTTGCTGTGCTTCAGTGGGATGATGTACAGCTTTGAGGCCATATCGAGTCAGTTCTTGACCGCTGGGCTCCACCGCAGGCTTTACAGGGAACAAATTCTCATCTAACCCCTGGCTAACCCAAAGCTTCCTCCCATGAATCCTGCTTTTTATGACCCAGTAGTTTAGATGTTTGCTCCAGCTCTGGTCATATGTCAGAGGGGGGTGAACGCCTTCTTCTCCTGCTTTTTGACACCTTGACAGCCACAGATGGAAAAGTCTGAAAACAGTGCATGTGCACGCCCAACTGGAGCTGTAAAAGCACTTGTTACCTCTGTCAAAGTGATATAATTTTAACATATTTGGATTTTCCATTAAGTGCTCTTATTTTTATGCAGCAAAAAAGGTAATTGCATGGAGGTGTTTAGCTAACAATGGTTAACAGAAGACATTAACGCTATATGCTTTTAGCACTGAGTCATATGTCTGCACTGCACAGAGTGGCAGAGAAGCAGACTTATTTTCCTCGATGATTCAGTGGAAGGTATGCAGGTTAAGCCTCTTTTAAATGCAAGTGGCAAAAGGGTCAAGGCTCAGACAGCCATCATTTTCTGCTACTAACTAAGCAAGAAGCGATTACAAAGTTCATCTGCATTTAAGGACATCTGAAAACCATGCTGGGCTAAAAAAGATCCTGCATTGAGCACAACACAAATTGAGCACAATTTGTGAACAATCTGCATTGAGCACAACGCAAATCTTTTCATCACACAACTCCCTGTTAAAAAGGTGTATGTATGTGTTATATAAAGTTTTCATTTGGGCTTACCATGGTTGTGTTTCATAAAGCTCTGTGAAAGCATGTATATGCTTGAACCAAATGCAGCCTTTGTTGCAGAAAAATAAACAGAGGAAGACGGATGACTGTCCTCAAAGGTCTATGCAGGTTCGATTGTGACACAAAGCTTCATGCTTGACCTCCTTTGGCCAATCAGGAGCCCTGTGTGTGCAGGTTGAAAGGTTAACTGGCTCATTAGTCGATGCTCTTTTTGATATGGCTAATGATCACCATTGTTTGCCATAGCCACTTGAGGCTTTGTAAAATATCCAGAGAATGCCAATTCCTTTTGAAGTCGGACACACTTGAAAAATCAGTACGGCTTTGTTTGCAGGATAGAATTGCATTTTATCAGTATTCTGTTTCTTTTTATCAATAACAGATGTTTTTAGATGGAGAGAAAAGGTCACATTAACCAGTAGCCAGAGCTGTATCAGACACTTTTAAAGTTCATACCAGCCGTGCAGAAGGTGTTCCTGCTTTTTTTTTTTTTTTTTGGAGTGTCATTTCTTAAGTGTTTAAGTGTTTTCTCACTTAACCACAATTCACTCACCAGTTTAGACTTTTTCCAAAACACATTTATAGGGTTCACAGCCCTTGTGTGGGCCTGTGGCGCTTTTTCTGCCTGACACCATCAGTGAGGAAGTGAGTAAGAGGCTCGCAAAGATGCTTGAATTAACCTGGCTCTTCCCAGTTAACTGTTATTTTGACACACAAAGCATAATAGAAAATGTGTTGCTTGCAAAAGGGAGCAGAAAGAAACATCTCTAAGGCAAAGGAGCGGTATTTCAACTAACCTTTTCTCTAAGGAGCTTTGAATAAATTGTGGATTATACTTAACTTTTAATTACTTCAATATGTAATTCTAATTGTTATGTGAAATGTAAAACTAATTAAGTTACACAATCGTCTCTGTCGCATTGTTGTCCCGATCTTAAATTTCAAGATAACCTGCTAAGATGTTTAAAATTAGACTTGTTACCCACTTACATAGTGTTTGAATTGAGTTTGCATCATTCACATAATTAAATAATGTTCCTCCCAAGACGTAATAACATTATTATCTATTGAAAAGATGTAATAGGAGAAGATATTATTTCTTGCTTCTCATTAAATTCAGATTGTTCCAAAGTGATGCATGATGAAGTAATAGGATGTGTATCCATCTCTGTGTAGCTTTACTTTTGTAATGCGTCCCTCTAAATCTCCAGTCTCTGCTGTGGGCGGTCTGGGTGATTATTAGAGATATGGGTCTTAATACATCTGGACTGATCTGGATTTGCTCAGGACGCAAAGTAAAGCAATCACATAGCAGCTGTTTGAGCTCTTTAGTTTGTGAGATCAGACATGGACCAGGTCGTTAGAGGAGAGACTATGGAGTCACTGTCAATATTTGCACTACGCAGATGTTTAGGGAAACCTATTAACCCCATCTGAACCTGGGAGTCCGCACTCTGGGCAGACATCTCGTTGTCTCTCTCTGCGTCTGTCTTAATGTTTAGGTGTCTAAACGTTCTCACTGACAGGGTTAACTATGGCATAACAAGATTTCCACTGGCTGCTTACAACTGAGGTCCTTCAGTGTTTACAGGTTTATGCCAGCAGCTTTAAAAGGGTTTTCTGGCCTCAGTGTTGCTTACATTGTCTAGTCCCTAATATATCAACACTTTTTATGGCCTAAATTGGGAATTCTTAAACATACATTCTTAAACTTGAATTTTAGGAGAAGTCTTCACCACTACTTCAAACCACAATCAGATATTATATAACATGAGATTTATACCTTTTAATTTGACCTTATAATCATTATTAGAATTCTTTTTTAGTAGTTAAATTGAGTCCTGGACAGTCACTTCAAGATAAAACACAGAAGCAATTGAAACACACAATAACATAGCTTGTAGTTCACGGGGTGGTCTGAATGCTTTAAGTGGACTTGGCCATTAACAAATTTGCAGCTGCAAAACAAAACCACAGGGAAACTTTTGCAGACGGATATTTAGGCTTCAGCCATTTTTTCAATTGATGACAAATGAGGCTGGTGTAAACTTGGCCTGGTTTGTGCTGATTTTTTGAGGTGGAGAGAAAAAGGCAGGAAACAGGCTGCTTCTTTCATATCAGAGGATGCAGGTGATTCAGGGGAATTTACTGCTAAAGAACCAGCCAACCAGACTGGCCACAGAGACAGACAGATAAGACAGGTATCCTGGCACAGACTCTGGCTTTCTGTTTGTGCAGATAATGTCTGGGAACTGGCAACTTCTGGGCTAACTGCTGCTTTTAGCTGGTGTAAGCAGCAGTCTCCCCCCTTTCGTGTTTACTGAACTTTGAGCAGAGGAGTGTTTGCTGAAGGTGTAATTCTAGCAAGATTTCAGCAGCCACCAAGACTCTGAATCATCAGTCACCCAGAGGACCGTTTGGAGGCTGGGAAGACAAACAAAGGCACCCACTCCAAGCACCTACCGACTTGGCTTGTCTCTTGTCTCGACTCCCCATCCACTCTAAAATCCACTGGGGACTCGGGGGGCCACTGGCCAGGGTCAGTGAGGTTGAAATAACACAGCTACTTCAGTTTGACCCCTCAATTAGGCCACGACCGCCATCCTTCATTTGATCTGCCAGGAGATATCACATCCGCCGCTAAGGCTTATGTGACCCAATGACAGATAAGGGGCTGTAATTGGATCCATGGATGTACGTATGTATGTGCATGTATGTATGTGTGAATATATAAATGTATGGATGGATTTTGGGTCTTCTGTATATTGGAAAAATCCCATAATTGTGATTTATATGCGCCAAAATTGTGTTCTGAGTTGACTTGAATTGATTCAGTGAAATCTACGAGGAATTATTCATGTGCTGCAGTCACATAACCCACATAAAGACACTAATTCTGATACTAATACCGTACAAAAACATTTCTTTCTGCACCCTCCAACAATGCAAGCAGTCACCTCACATTAAATGAGAGACTTTTGTTGCAGCAAAGAAACAATTAAAGGAAATTATAATCAAATATATTAAATATCATCCATTTGGGTGATTCATTTACATGTGGCTGGAGGAGAATCTCTTACCTTAGCTTTCAGCCATAGACTGTTTCCAAATCCTTTTTGTGTCATCTTTGTTTGCAATTATCTCCTGTATGTGCAAGCTCTCACAAGCTCTCTTAAATTATCTGCATAGTTTCATCTCTAACTCAAGTGCGGGGAAGCATATTTGTAGCCCATAAATGGATCAGGAGTCGTTTAACCGCCGCTGCTCCATGTTTCCCCATAACGCTGCATCCTGCACTGTCACACTGCTCTTTAATTTGCAGGAGCCTCTGCTCAAGCCTGAAACACCAGAGAGCAGAAAGAGACACTCTCTGACTCTCTGACTCACTATTGTATAATTAAAGAAGAAATGTTTGCCTCAGTAGCCCCGTCACACTAATATAGAAACCCTTGTTAGCCGCCAGGGCTGAATTAGAGGGTCTTTGTTGCTGGTTAGTGGCCACACAGCTTTTAAATGTGTCTTCAAGTATGCAGGTGTATGTGTGTGTGTGTGTTTGTGTGTTTGTGTCTGTGTGTGTGAGAGAGAAAGGGAGACAGAAGAACAGACAGACAAAAATATGACAGGGAAGACCATACTGGAGCACCAAATGTTAGCACTGCTTCCCAAATCCCTCCTTGATATTTATGGAATCAGATTTAATGTGCGTAAAAATAGCAGTGAATAATTGATTTTTTTTCCCTCCTTTTTCTTTTTTTCCCCCCCCTACCATGTAGCCACCTCACTTCTTAGCAATGATCACTGGTTGAAACTTGCTGCTGGCACTAAATTATTAACAACACAGTGTTTTAATTAAGTCTCAAGTTACAGGAATGATGTTTTGAATCAAATATTATTCAGGGTCACTTGGGATGAGTGAATGCACATTGTGGCGGTACTTTTTAAAGTTTAATCTGAAATTTTGCTGGAAATACGTCCTTTTTTTTCCCGTCATCTCATATGCAGTGCTGAATTGTTTCTGCCTCAGTTGCTCCTGACATCAGTGCCCATGCCTTAAAGAGTATAAGGAATGTATGATGTCGTGTATATGGGACGTCTTCACTCATAATTTAGATAAAATGCATTTATGTTGCTTTGGGTATGTTTGTATGTGAGCATTGTTGTTGTATGCATGTGCAATCATGTGCATTTGTGGCGATGAGCGTGAAAGACGTTTTTATTTGAATACAACTCTTCTTATCTTGTCCCCCTGTCATCTTTATCCCATATATCTCCATGTCTCCCTGTGAGTTTTTTTAGGTAGTTTTAGGCAGGAAATGGAGCTCAGAGATTCCTGTGCATGGCAGGGGTCTAAGGCGGATGCTTGTGGTAAGATTTAACGGCAGGGGTCATGGGTCAAAGGTGCCTCCAGGTTCCACATTTGCAACTTTGCCCAGATCCTGTCCGGGCTGCTGTCAAAGTGGGCAGCCAGCCGCACTCTAATGTGTATTAGCAAGACAAAAAGAGAGAAGAGGGGTGGGCATAAGATGGTCTTTGATTTCTCAGAGATTTATGGGCGTGATGAAAAACAGCTCTGAATAAAGTGGGATTGCCCATTTTCTCTATCGTTTAACTACATCTGAAGGCTCCGGGGTTTGTTCCGGGACACAGACACTGTGGATAAAAAGGCAACAAATCTAAAAAAGAAAGAAGAGAGGAGGGCTGCAGCCTCCTCTGAAGTCCTCACATGTCCTATTCAGAGACCCATCAGCTGGCTGCAGCCCATTGTGTGTGCTGCTTCAAGACCATTACTGGCTCAACAGAGAAATTCCCAACCGTAGACTTATGGAAATGATCCTGATGTGTTCCTGGGATGCCAAGGAAGCACTTGGCTGTGACGTGTAAATGTCCTTGGCTGTTGTTTTGCAACAGTTTAGCCCTAAAAAGAGTCAGACGTGTCAGAGAAATATCCTGGTTTTAATCACGCAGCTTAACCATGTTGATGTGTGTGTTCAGCCACTGAAATAAGCGCCAAGTGGATGGTTACGAGGGTGGCTTCCTCTCTGTCCCTTCTCCCCCATCCTGCATGTCCTGCAGTAAATACTAAGTGCCCTCCAGTGACCTTTTCAGTGATAAATAACCCCTAAGGTTAACCACGTTTGAAATGGAGCTGTGAGGCCATTATAGGCCTCCGGAGTTTTCTTGACATCTCCAATATGTTATCTGTATGCCCAGGGACGTTTTACCAGAGCAGCATTAACCGGCCTCTCTTTTGTGTCAGGACGGATGAAGTCAGGAGGAAGTCTTCTCACCAACAAACCTGAGGATGAGCTCTCAATCCTGTCTGCATATTTTAGCAGCAATAGTCAGTTTGTATAACACACACACAGGCTGCATATGACTACTAAACTTTGTGTGTGTGTGTGTGTGCGTGTGTGTGTGTGTGTGGTGAATTCTGTTTCCCTGCATAGTGTTCTGCAGGCGTGCACACATGAATACAAGTGTGTGCACAGATGGCGATGGGTAGTATGTGAACTAATGGTGATTGCATCATGGCGTCTGGTAGGCAGCTTAAAAAAGGTTGGTGTTTATCTTTCATCGCTGCTGCTGTTTTTTTTTTTTCTGTGAAATCGTCTGGAGTCTAGAGATCCTCTGATCATGAAAAACTTTAAACTGACGTGTTACTTTTACAGAGCATCAGTATCACAACGAAACAACAATAAATCTGCATTTAGGGTCTGATCAGCTTGTTTCAAATAACATTTTTTTAAAAATGCTTTAATGCAACTGACTTAAAAATAATGCTTCAGACATAATAAATATAATACAAAATATAATACAAAATATAATACAAAATAATATAATACAAAATAATATGATACGGTTAATAATTTTTTGGCCTGAGGTAAAAGTGACATTCACAGCTCTTGTTGTATGCATGTGCAGTTAAACAAAACGCCCTTTTTGCATGAAAGTTTGACGCACATATATTTGTGTTATCTCTCTTTCAGGTCATTAAAACTTGCAAGGCAACACTGACCTTTGTGCATTCACTCAGGAATGCAGAATTGAGCTCCTTTCCAACAACTTCCCCGTTCACCTGATTTGACACCATCATACCAACAGCTCCTCAGCGAGATGAAGAAACAGCTCTGTGATCACCAGTTTTGACTGAGATGATTTCATTGCTATTGTGGATCACCAGCTGGAGGTCCAAGATGCTAAACTCTGCAAAGAGAGGACTCATAGCTGCATGAAGGCTGAACTGTTTTCATGTATGATAAGACTCTTGAAAAATATAATAAACATGCTAGCTAGCCTCTAACT
>JAQNCA010000011.1:2009710-2023830 GCA_029783725.1 Acanthurus tractus
TTTTTTTTCTTAGAAGTTGAACCATCACTTGTCAGAAGGTGTCAGAACATTTAGCAACATTTAGCTGCTGTTTTGCAGTTAAACATAATGTGCACACTGTGCAGTAGTTTTGTAGATTTGAGAGCTGGCAGCTATAAACTTTGTTTTTGATGTTAAGTATTAGGCATCTAAAAACTGCTTTTGATCAAAGGCAGAATCCTATTTCAATAATCCACTGCGGTGCCAACTTCTGAGAGGGAGAACGAGAGAAGATTAGTGTCATGTTTCCTCAGCATTGTGTGCTTTCAACAGCAAAACAGAGTGGGGAAATGTTTCTTCCACAACATGACTGAGACAGCAGTATATTTTAAACCATATGATTCTAGTTTTGAGATATTCATCTATATATTTTTTCACATTTAAAAACCTTGTAAAAGAGGAGCTCCAGAGAAAATCAGTGACAGAAAAGTGAGTTGCTGTCACCACCTAGTGGAATTATAAGTATTAGGATAGTAAAGGTATTGAGGCGTTGTCTTCTTCCCATTCACTTGCTGAATATTTGGCTGCTTTATGCAGGTTAAAGCACTGTTTAAAGGATAAGAGTCATCTTGTGTTTTTGGTCATCAAGCAAAATTAAGTCAGTGGCAGAATGTAACAAGACAAGCTCATATGTACCACACATAAGAGCAATTTTTAGGTATTACACCTAAAATATTTTAAGGTATAGTATTTCCATTTACGATACCTAATACCAGCACTCCACTCCATTTTGAAAGTATTGTGCTTTACTCCACTAAATTTATTATATAGTTTTAATTAATAGCTACTTTTCATTCTACTTTATTACTTTAGATTTAGATTATTAATGCAAAATATGACTCAGAAAATAACCACAGATAAAGAAACAAGTGCCATGTTTCCCAGCTGCATTAGTGATGCTTAAAGATGAATGCATCATTAATAAGAATACATTTATACAATAAACTCTATAATATAGTAAAATGGGCTGTTGTGCATATTTCTAACCTACTTCAAGCACTTTGTGTGTTATTTCTGTGCCTGACTTTTATATGTACAATGGTGTATTGCTTTTTTTTTACTTAAAGATCTAAACCCCCTTCTCACCTTATAAAACTATAATTATAATCCTGGTACACATAAATAACTCTTGTGCTGACATCTGATGGTGATTCTTGCACTAGTCATTTTAAAACAACATATAATACAGAGGCACTTGGACTAAAGTACCATCACTGTAGTAATATCTGAGTAATTAGCACTGAATTAGTGGGTTACATATGTGATGAATTAAAGATTAAAGGGAGAATCTGTCTGGGAATCTTCTCAGCCATAGAGAAACATCTGTGTCTTTTATGAGAAATTTTAAATTACTACGAGCAGTCAATAATCCAAATATGATATTTTTATGAATCTGTTTCACTTTTCTTCACAAAAATGTTGATGATGCTATTTTTCCTGAACCACATTAAACTGTATTCTTTGATTTATACTGTTTTGCTGAAATAATGTCTGGACATGGTGCCAAGTTTCCGGCAGTTGATAAGCATTTCCTTTAACTGCAGCTAGATGGTGCTATTTGTACACTCAAAATTTTGTCTGCTTACAGTCTGGATGATGAATCAATAATTGGATGAATTTAAGGTGCATAAAAGGCCACAGATCAGCAGTTTTCCATAATAATAATAATAATAATAATAATAATAATAATAATAATAATAATAATAATAATAATCAGAAGAAGAAGAGGAAGTAACTTTTTCTACAGTGAAGCTTCAATTGTCCCCTTGTTTTTCATGTTTTTAGTTAATGTTTTATTTCACATCAAGGACATTAAAACAGAAGGCTATTTATACAAAAATATGACTTTGTTTATCTCAAGTGTTGTGTGTCTCACAGCTCCATTTCTTGGTATGATTAGATGCTGAGCATGACTTCAACACAGTCAGTACTCAGCACTTTTGTGATTTGCTAGTCTCAACTTCAAGCATGCTACTACAACTACAACTACTACTACTACAATATGACTTTAATACTAATATATCAGTTATTGTGGCTTCAGAGTACAACCACCGCACTAGAAAACAAGAAAAAACTCACTGTAGGTTGTTAACAATAATGAGCTCTCACATCACATCAATACTGCATTTGCACAGTAGTTTTCCCCCCTCTATAACATAAGTATAAAATTGGACTCTGCAAAAGTAAGTAGAATGAATTTCAAAGGGTTTATTTAGAAGAATACTGACAAAAATGCAAACTTAGGTTTGTACAAAGCAAATTAATCACAGGACACACTTGCAACACAAAAGTATACATTTCAAGAATAGTAGATAAAAAGCACCATTTTCAAGACTACGTTACAAAATGCAAAACAAGTTTTATTTGGCATATCAAGTACAAAGATAATTCTTAAAAACTTCATGAGTTTATCAAAAAAACCTTCTAATTATTTGTTGTTTTCTGAGGATTTTTTTCTCATTTCCTTCGAGAAGAACACAGATATTCTAAGTAAGGCACACGGTTCAAAGCATTTGACACTCAAAAACAAACAAAAAAAAAAAGGACAACATTTTAAAAAAGCTTGACACTCTGGCAGTTGAAGCGACATCTCTTTGGCACAGCTGCATGATTTGTGAGAGACAAAAACTCAGTCACTCACATAAATGAGCATGACAATGTTAAGTTGACAACACTATGTACAAAATGTAGGTAAAAATGTTATAAATATGTCTAAAAACCACAGACACTATGTACATCTTTGTACTGAAGCCAGGCAGGATTTCTCATCTTTGCAACCACGCACGATGGATTTGTGGAAGTCGGGTGCCAGCATGCAACAAAAGTCAATATGTCACCGAGAAATTGTGAAGCCTCCACAGGAAATGTGTGGTGACATTCAGCCTTTGTTGGAATTCACAAAGCTAACAGGTTGGATTTTTTTTCTGAATGTGGTGGATACCAAAACATACAGCTAAAAGAAAAAAAAAAAAAAAAAGAAAAAGATCCCCAGCAGTGATAAATGTCTCCATTTTGTGTTTACAATCGTTAGTGACACATGAACTTTTGTTGTGTTGTTGGAATGTCAGTCTATGGTCTGTGGGCAGTAGGCACAGTGCGATGTTGTTGTTAGGGGCATCATTACCACCCCTCTTCTTTTCTCCTCTGCTCTTCCTCTCATTCTTTCTTCCTCAGGACGATATAAATGAGGCCGCTGATGAGACAGAGAGGGAAAGCCACCCAGGCCAGCACATAGGCGTAGCCATACTGATCATTGGATCCATTTTCTGGATGCATCACGGTGTAGATGATCGCCCCGCACATCACAAACACACCTAAGGAGGAGACAAGAAGAGAGGTGAGGAGGATCTGAAGAGAATGATGGCGTGATGATGATGATGATGCTCTTACGACTCCACCCTCATCATCTGCTCAGGGTGTGACCGGTCAGCTGGGATGAGGTCATACTCACATGCCAAAATCTGGAAGATGGCTGTGAAGAAGAAGCGTCCGCCCTTGACCAGTCTGAACAGCTGATACAAAAACGCAATGAGGGAGAAGAAGCAGAAGAGTATTGACAGGATCATCAGGGCCTGAACTGCCTGGATCCAGTCTGGAAAAAAACAAAACAAAACAAAACACAGAAATGAGAGCTTGAATATGTCATACAGTTGAACTGATTTACAGTCAAGGCTCAGAATATGGTTTTAGTTTGTGTTTTTATGAATGCTGACAAACCGTCACTGCTGGCTGGTGTGCAGCGGTAGCCTCCATTAACTGTTGTGCAAGAGTACCATAGATCTGTGCTACTATCTCCACCTACAGACCAGGCCTGGTAAACACAACAACAACAACAAGGAAACATTTAAATACACTGCAGCATCTGTCCTACTAGTTGGAGCCCAGGGCTGTGACACTGAACGCCAAAAGAGCTTAATGCTTAAAGCAGCTAGAGTCTGCACAAACTTGTTCACATCATGCCTCCCCTCTACTTGCCATTTTCCACAAATTGAACTATATTAAGTGTAACTTACACTGGCTGCTGTGGACACAATGAGAAGAATGAGGGTGATGACGTGCAAGATGAGCACTCCGAGCAGGATGAGCAGCATTTTTCAAGTAGATCTAGATTGAAACAGGAGATAAAATAGAGTTAATCCACGTGAAGTTACAACCCCACAAACTCCCTTGTTGGGCGTGAAGCTCAATATCAGCTCGTCTCGACGCTAGATGGCGCTGTTTCCTCACTTCTGCGCCGACCGCAATGTTTACCTCAATGTGAAAGTATCCCCTTACACACGTAGAAAGAAAGAAGGAAGGAACTTTAATTTCTTCCCGATGGGACTTAAAAAACGGTCATGGTTGACTTTAAAAAGTCGAAGTCAGGCTGTAGAAATCGATTCTCGAGTCGATTTCACAGCACTGGACTTCTGATCCATTTACAAGTCCGAATGATTTAATTACAGCTCATTAATTTAAGCAGTGCGTGTTTGCAAAACAATTACAAAGAAAGAAAGAAAGAAGGAAAGAAAGAAAGAAAAAAAGACACAGAAGAAGAGAAGCGTGGCGAAAAGCAAGTGTAGGTCGATGTGAGTGAGAGACTGACTCACGACCAGTTAAATCAATGCATGCTGGAAAACAAACTCAACCCATCTGCATGAAAAACATTCCAGCGTAGTGCCGCCATGCGTGCGCCCCAACCCCTACAGTTTCCTCTTAGAGTGAGAATACAATGTACTTTCTACCGGACTAGTACTATTAGAGCGAATCAGGCGCAACGTCTACGACTTAAACCGCATATTTTGCGTCGTATAAGTAAAATCCAAATTCCATTCAAAGTCCTGGGGGGTGAAATCCTGGTGTGTGAGTAGAAGAAGAACGTCAACGAGAATTAAAAAAAAAAAAAAAAGCCCACACAGTTTTCAGTGACTAAAACAAAGCTTTCCAACAAAAAATAGTCCGACTTACGAGAGTAAGAAAAAAAGCAAAGTGAAGAGGTTTGTGTCCGTGGAAAAAAAGGAGCGCTGAAGTGAAGAGTTGGAGGAAAGAATCAGCGGGGTTCTGCTCTTCTCGACTCTTTCTCTGTCGCTACTATTCCAGATGTGGCTCTCACACACCCCAGTCAGACTGTGTCTCCGCCTGAGAACACCGCCCTGCAGGCCCTGCACGTCACCAGAGGCCCGCTCCAAAACTTTTCCCTTCTTTCTCCCTCCTCCCTCCTCCTCCCTCCCTCCCTCCTCCCTCCTTCCTTCTTCCTCTTCTTGCCGTGGCAGCCTACCATGTGGATCGCACCAAAGTCCGCAGGATTGCTTATCGTGAGGCATTCTCGTGCAAAACCGCGGAGTCTTAAAAATATACTGTGACCGTCTTTGTATTCGTGCCCTCAAAAAAAAAAACAGCTCCTATTTTACACCTGCTAATAAAACATGGCTCTGACATAACCAGTTAAATTCCAATGAGAATATGTTGTAATTCAGTCCTTTTTATGATTTCAAGAGTTATTGGCGCATTCTATGGCTGTGATGTCTTTATGACCCCTATAAAGACCATGATCCTGCACCCTGAGATATTCACTATCTACATACTGCGCCATACATCTCTGTTTATGTTTTTTCCCCTGCAGGCCACACCTGAGATCCCCATATTTTGAGCTCTGGCTGTCAGGAGAGTCAAAGGGAATCTTTACCTTGTTCCAGATGTTAGACGGTGACCGGACAGACCTACTGACCCCCACTGACACCACTAAATGTGCCCATTGAGCTTCATAAACCACACATGACCAGCAGCTTTCTATTTAGATAATGTGTGTGTGTGTGTGTGTGTGGAGGTGTGGGTGCTTGCATGTGAACAGACTCCTCTGCAGGCCCCACGGTATGCCCAGAATGCATCAGTGTGTGTGTGCATGTGCTTGTGTGTGTGTTTGTGTGTGTGTGTGTGTGTGTGTGTGAAGCAGGCCTCCTGTTTACTCCTGCGCGTCTACAGACAGAGGGGAGAGTTTGCCCAGTGCCAAAGGGAGTTAACGCGGTGCGATGTTTCGGTCATGCTAAATTGATGGAACTGCCAGGATCCCCCACGCGCGCGCATGATTCAAGGATGAGTGACAAAGATTTCCCGCCGCAGCCCGCCGTGGTTCTGCATCCCTCATTACGCCCTGGTCTCAGGCCATTTCCTCACAAGTGACACAGCCGTAAACCAAAGCAGCACCCAAACGACAACAGTGACGAAAAAGAACAAACAGCACAAAGTTGCTTGTTTTGAAGCCCTGCTGGTTCAAACGTGATAGTGATCAGCTGCTGCAGTCCAAAGACTGAACACCCTCTCCCTCTCTCTCACTCTTACTCTGTCTCTTCTCTCCAGCGCATTTTTTTTGGCGCAACCAGTGGATTCCTGCGGTCTGTGTTTGTAAACATGCCAGGAGAGGAACTGCACGCCGCTGCCCAGGCTCACTGTGGGACGGCGGGGCCGCTGCAGGAGCCGTGAGCCCCGGCAGAGCTTGAGGAAAGCAGGGAGAGGGCTCTTTAAACAATCGGCAGACCGCTCAGCTGGGCACGCTCGCTGTTTATGAAGATGTAATTGGTGCAGTGGTCAGGTGGAGGCCTGCGCCAGTAGCAGCAGCAGCAGCAGCAGCAGCAGCAGCAGCAGTGGGGTGAGGAGTCAAACCTGGCTGCCCAGCTGGAGCAGGTGTGTGTGTGGAGGACTATAAATATCAGAGAGGTCCAAAGAGGAGGAGTGAAGCTCTCAACCCTGTCCTGTTACTCACAAAGTGCATATATACAGAGAGAAAAAGGCAAAGGGCCTGTGTTCTGTCAATATTTGACACTTATTAAAATGAGCTATCTACAATATGGCAACACTGAGGCGCAGGTAATGGGATATATTTGCACTGCAGCAGCACGTTTTGACGTGGCAGCATAAATCCTCAGAACACCGGATCTGTTTGGTTCTGCCAAAGTGTTAAAAATCCATTTAAAGAACAATAAAGACGACTTTAAACAGTAAAGCCGCTCTGCTGTTGTAAATTTTTAGAATGCAGCATCTGTGAGACATTCCTCAGCAAACGAGGCCATACAGCTCTGACAGCCCCAAGCTTGCTTTATTAAAATTTGATTCGCTTTAATTTATTAAACTAGAAGATTGCACCCATAATTTCATTAAACAGTGGTTAATTGTTTGATTTTTTTTTTTTAAAACATGCACACGTTGCCTGTTTAAATGAATTATTTGTGCTGTTCTTAATTTGAAGTTTTGTGGGAATTATCACAAAAACACACCCAGTTTGGCTGAAGATTCATCTTAACAGGCATGTTTAGGGTTTCTCACACTTAAGCCCGCATTGCTTTTTAGCACCGACCTGTTTGATAACTTCGTGCTGTCGGTGACAATTCAACCGTAAACCTGACGAGTCATGATCTGTCCTGCTGAAAATCATCCAAAACCTTTTACCCCCACTGAATGAAAACACACAGCTCCCTTTTCTCTGGAAGGTGAATGATTACAAAGCAAACAGGTGGGAGCAGCTTGCCATCAGTAACTATAGCCGAGGCCATTGTGGCTGCGGGTGAAATACAAAACCAACACACTCTACTTAATTTAGTGAGATTCACTGGGACTCAGGTGAGCTGTTTTCAAAGAGCTTGGCATTTTCGTAAGTTGTATTAGGCTTACCGAAGCCTGCGGATATTAGCTGGAGTGTTTTTCTGTTCCCTAAATGAACCTCACAGATTTGTACAAAAGAGTGACAGTGCTGCTTAAGAAGTAACTCGAGCAAAACAGCTGACCCAAATGAAAACCACAGAGGCGTCATTGCGATTTCACCGTTATTTGAGTACAAAATGTTATCTTATGAAACACTGGGCTGCACCTTTGTTGGGAAAGAAAAATCCGTTCGTAACTGGAAATCACACCAACCTCCGAAGAGGATACATATAAACTAGAATAACCTTAGATGAATCATGTAATTCCTCAAATATTCTTACAAACATAATCATGCTGATTATGTAACTGGCTTGATACGACTGTTAAAGATTAGATCTCATTCTGCAATTACACCAATGTTCCTGGATTGAAATTCAATGCTTAAGGGCAAGGTGAGGCCTAACTTTCACTTTTCATTTTGGCATCGGTGCGAATGATGTCAGGTTTGTGTTTGTCTCAAAACAAATCAAAGGTCGAGTTCAAACTTGTGTTACAGTTCGAGGCTTATTACTGGAACTGTCCTCTGTTTCGTGACACAATGAGTCAGCCTCAGTTGAAGCCCAACCCTGGTACACAGATCTGGGCTCCACCTGCAGGAGTGGCCAAATTACTTTTTTGGCCTGCTCCAGCTCAAATAGCAACATGGGACTGAGGGAAGAGTGAGACAATTAGGGATTATGCGGTTTTTGGTTTTGGACCCTACTTTGGCTTGCCTTGTTGGAGGATGTCTTAGTGGGACAGCTGGGCAGGCCTGTTTTACTCGTGGGAATATGAGGGAATGGCGGAACGCCTCAGTGCTCCTTCACCTATGGAAGCCACTGCCAAAACAAGAGGAAACACCAAAGCTCTGAGGTCAGTCCGGTCAAATGTCATCAGGAGTATCTGACAACGCCTACACACAGAAAAAAAAAAAAATCCCAGGTCATCTTAGTGGTCATCTCTGGCTCATCACAGCTGCGGAGTCTTGGAGTCAGAACCTCATACTTTTTGCTCCAGCTGGCTTCAGTTTGGCCTGTTCGTGCTGTGGCCTGGTTTGAAAATGCATCACTCAGTCCACTTTGAAACTATAGACAGCGACATTCCTCCTCCAGATGCATTCTCGGCTTTTCAGGATGTGCATGGCTCTTTTTTTGCTTTCGTTACCCTATCCTCAGGCCTGAACTGGCCTCACTGCGCTGCTCTTAATGTTTGCGTTTCGCTACTTAGTGGCTATCAGATAACATCTCACGGACCATACAGGGGGAGTTGGAGAGGAGCCCTCCAGACTCAAACCTATGTTAAAAGATTGCACACTTAGCATGGCTGTGTTACACTGTTCACACTCACTGATGCGATGCTAGATTGCACGCTGACATGAACCATAAACATGCACGAAATGCACTTACGGATTCTTTGACTGTAAATGTGACCTGGTCTCAGCTTCTCCTTGAAAAGCGGTGCTATCGGAAATCTCTCTGTTGTGTATGAGAACGACTTAAAAATGCAAGGTTTGTGTGCACAAAGCAAGATCACACGAGAGCATCTGTGCCATGCATGCTCCACCTCACCTCTCCCATTTTAAACTCCAAAAATTTCAAAATGGACCATGACCGAGCCGAAGATCTCCATTGGCCGGGAGCTAAATCAGATAAAGCGGGCCAAGATGTTATAGAGGGGAGAGTGTCTGACTTTCTTTCCCTTCAGAAACGGGCCTGTCCCTCCCTGTGAAGAAACAACAACCAAATAAATCAGAGACATACAGCATGACAAACTCCAGATTGTGGCACCCTAGTGATCCCAAACATGTGCTAATCATTAGCCCCTGGCTTCCTGTTGGAGTCGATGTCATCAGTGCACGCACACACGTACACTCACACACACACACACACACACACGCACACATCCCAACAGGCAGGAGCAGCATACAAACTGTTGCTTGGAATCAGAGTGATACTGGCCTCAGGGGCTTGGAATGAAGCAATAAAGCTATGAAAGAATTTCAATTTGAATCGCCTTGTTCTGATTTCTACACAGATCTCACAGCTCTGTTATCTAAGGATAAATATCTAAGCAGCATCAGACACACTCCACGCTAGTTATTTTTAATTACAATCAAGTCTGTCTGAATAAACACCCGTGGTCATATGATTCATTTGCTTTGAGATCTGCAGCTAAAATCCCCTTCAACTCCCAGGGAGGAAAATCATTTTTGCCTTCTTGTTATCAGTGGTTTCCTCATTTCTGCTGATGTGCTATCTTTTCCAAACAGAATATCTGTGCTCCTTTGACAGCTAACAGTGCAACACTTCCTTTCAAGGCTGCCAATTCAGACTTGATGTAAAGAAAGGTGTGTGCCAAGAAGTATTTTCTTCCCTGAAGTGCTGCCAGGACTTTGTAGATTTTGTGCATCTGGTCTGTCTGGAGTGTAAGAAGCTGAATTTAAGTGGCTGTTAGTGCATCATACAGAGCATTTGCTTGTTTGTTGAAATGTTATAAAGAACTGCTTCTGCGGTCAAAGTCCATTATAGGCCAACACCCATCATTGAGCATATTTACTCTCCGATGTAAGAGTTCGGGTCTGAGTGTGAACCCACCCTGTCTGGGCTTTCCATGTTCTCCTCTTGTCTTCATGGGTTCCCTTCAGGTGCTCAAGCTCCCATCCATGTACAAAGACATGCAGGTTATGCTGAATTGCTTCTGGATGTGAATGTGAGGGTGGATGTCTCCATTTGTTTGCCTTGTAATAAACTGGCATGCCACCCAGGGTTTAACCTGCTGCTTCACCCAATGTCAGCTGGGAACAGCTCCAACCTCCCGCAACCCTGTAAATAATTGGTAACAGATAGCGAATGAATGAATGGATAGTAAAATGTGTTTGCATGTTTAGCACTGGTTACTACAGCTCCAAGGCCCCAAGGAGGTTTTTACACCAAGTGTAAGTTGCTGATTAATTTTAAGTGTGTGTAAAACAGCTGGGCTATCAGCTTTAAAAGAGCTATCAAAGAACTAGCATTTGTTCTGTGTGAAAGGAAGGAGGCTGAAGAATAGAGATGAAAAAAGATCATTCTCCAGCATTCTGCTCAATGAGATTTATCTCTGTCTCGATCGGGCTCACTGTTTAAGTTATGAGTCATGTAGCTGCTGATACATGAAACCGAACTTGATAATGGAATTTGTAGTACTCATGGTGTTTTGGTTTCCTGACTGTGTTTGTAGAAGCAGATGGCTGGACAAACTTTGGTTTGCCTTTGGGGAATGTGGTGATACACACACATATGTGATGGCTAGCCTTGTGACTGTACCGTGGCCTGGCCAAAGGCAGCTGCGGCCGTGATGTGAAGCCTGGCGTGTGTGTGTGTGTGTGTGCATCATCCGTCGGCATCGGTCTGGACTGCAGCCCAGATCGGCCACTCACATGAGATCTGCACCGTGACCACTGACAGCTCCTCTCAGTGTACGAGTGAAAGAGGAGGTGAGGATGGACTGATAAATTCTGGCAGACCCAGTGATGCACCAGCATGTGCTACAGATCCACTCATGTATTATTCAGACTCTCGAAAACAACTGCAAATGCACAAACATTTTGTTATTATTGCTGTGACAACCTCTCTTTCTCAAACACTGACTATGAAATGATTCTTCCCGACCTTAAAACAACAATGTGTGAGAAATTTATCCCGACAAACAGCTTTGCTTTTTTCGGTTTTTGAAGCAGGGTGACTCTATGAATAGTAATTAGTCAGTCAGTCTGTCAGTCAGTTTGCTCCACTTCAGTCTGGACTGAAATATCTATCTGATGAAGACACTCATTGTCCTCCAAGTCTTCAACCATGACTATGCAAAAGGCCACATTAAAAGGACAATAACATTAAATGGATTTTTCGTTTTATGGTGATTGGCAGGTTTAAGGTGTGTTACCACTGCATCGAACAGCAAAGCGGAGGTGTAAAAATTGGAAAAAATTGGATGTGATTTAAATCGATACCATCAACACGTCTACTAAAGACATTCCCATCTGCCTCGGCTGTATTTTCTTTACAGTCATAAACAGCAAGTGTTAGCATGATAAAATGTAAAGCTAAGAAAGTGATCACGGGAAAAGCATGAGAGTCATCATGACATCTCCTAGTGGTTTGTTGACCACTGTTATGTAGCCTCACCTTTGAAATTTTAGCTGTCGCCATCTTGTTTTGAGGCAGCTGTAATATAAAGTAGCCATGCCCTTAAGTATGCATAACTTTAAAGCCTTAATGTCATTAAAACAATGAAGTCACATCATCCTCTGTAGAGTTGTCTTGATCGTTTTTTGTTTTTTTTAGTCACCAGGCCTTTGACAGATTGAACCCCTGTGGGAGTCTGCCTCAAGAGGTCACTTAAGGAACTGCAGCTTTTGGCGCTTTGGCATATGCTACATTTATCAGCCCCAGAGGTTTTCACTTAAAAAATTTTGTGTGTGTTAGCATGCTGACTCTAGCATTTAGCTAAGCAAAGCTTCACAGAGCCACATTCATCAATGCAGACTCACAGTCTTGTTACACCCTGTTTTTGATTTGTATGAAGTCAGGCTTTAAAAGCTAATAAAAGCTAAGCATGTCCTGCTGGTGTTTCCAAGAATACAATCTTCTCTGTTTGGTGAGAAATGAGAACACAACATAATTAGATTTAAATGATAGAAAATCAATTGCTTAGCTGCAACAAATGCTGAAAAAAACGACATTGCAGGGAACAAACAGGAGAGCCTGTTGCCACAGAAACGGAAACTTTAAAGAAAATTTCAAGAAAAATGTACTGGCTTCGTTGCTCGATTATGAGATGATATCTTTAAAAACTTAAAACATAAACAAAACAGCAGTCTTAATAAAAAATGTCTCTAAAAGCCCCATAAAACACAGATCTTGCAGATTATTACTTTGCGCTAACTGTTAGATAAACTAAAAAGTGTCCTCCCCAAAAAAATTTGGACATTTTTCACAAATATAAAGGAGGGAATGGGAGGAACAGCTTGATCTGCACTGACTGCAGCATTATCCTATACTACTCCAGCAGGATTTAAGACATAGCAGATCCCACCCACTCCCATCCCCGCATAACCGCGCGATGATGAGAGACGTTGGGATGTATTGTTATGCTTTATGCATTCCAGATGAGACCTTAGCCTGTTCCCCCACCCATATGAGCATTTCAAAACATGTGTTCTGCAAAGTTCCTTTATGTAATTCATTTCACCATCTTGTAGCGAAAGAAAAGTTGAGTTAGGCAGATTTAAAAATGTAAAAAAAATTTTAAAAATCAACATCTGTACTTTTTTCAACATTTTAGATTGGAGTTTTTTTTTTTTAGTTCTCTTGTTGCTTTTTCTCTCACTCTGCCTTTTGAAACAAAAAAGGCTTGAAGAGGAATGTCTATAAATAAGGCCTCAGCCATCCTCCAAGACCCAAAAACTGAGGTTTAGAATTTGCAAGCGGAAAAATTACATTAAATCCCATTCTTGGCCATATGGTGTTTGCAAAGCGGTGAACTCAGAGAAGAAAATATAGCATGGCAGCTTGGATTGAACTCTCTACTTTTTTTCAGAGTTGTAAGGGGGGGGGGATGGGATGGGATGGAAAGACTTAATTGAAAACAGGGCTTGTTTTTATGTTTTTCCATTATAAAGTTACCCTTTCAAAACAATTACCTGGGCTCTCATTACAGCGGGCCTGCCGTTCGGCCTCAACCTTGTTAAAGAGCTGGGCTCCTTCAAGACCTGACGTCCGTCTTCTGGGCTTAATAACAAATGTATGGTTTAAATACCACAAGACCAAACATGTGCTGACTACACACACACACAAAAAGCAAGCACGAGCTGGAGATGCATGCTCATGGAAAACAGTCACATTTTCGAAGCCGCAAGCAAACTCTCTCTCTCTCTCTCTTTCTGTCTTGCTCTGTCTTACACACATGGAAACTACACATACAGTCGCAGTGCAGCTGACAATCTAAACTACCACACTGTGGATGTGGGGGTTTTCCGAGGAGAATATTTAATTCTCTGAGGTCATGGTTGTGTTTGTAGATCCCTCAGTCTGTAAAGTCTACACACACTCGGTCGTGGGAGGAGGGAGCAGTGAAGGCTGCGCTGGCCAAGTCCAAAGAATCACCAGACGAACTACGGCGTAATGTTGCACAATGGAAAGCGGGAAAACCCTGTGGTGACGGTAAAACTGTTTCACCTCTCGGAATTCTATTCAAATATCAGGAGGCTAAACGCCAACTCTGTCTGTAGTCAGTGCAGAGAATGACTTACTGCGGTTTGCACTTTTAGAATTGTAATGACTGGGGAGGGATTATCTTTGCCACCCGAAAGGCCTGAAAAATGACCAGTGAGTAATTTCCAGTGAAACTGGTGACCAAGAAGTTCCAACTTCTATCATCAGTTCTTTCCATTGAGTAGCTGTGTGTCCATTTGT
>JAQNCA010000011.1:2027188-2038173 GCA_029783725.1 Acanthurus tractus
TCTGGCCGGGAGGTGGGTGTGTGTGTGTGTGTGAGCGCGGGGTTGGGGGGGGGAGCAGCAGAGCCCCCAGCCCCATCCAATGCAGTCATGGCTGAGTGCAGGCCAGGCCAGACCTCCTGGGGACACACATGGCAGCAGGAACCGCTCTTCTCTTCAGCAGAGTGAGACGGGGTAAGCACAGCACAGCACGGCACAGACAGAAGGACAGAATGGAAAATGAAGGGATGAATCATTGTTTCTGTGCTTTTGGCAAAAAAAAAAAAAAAAAAAAGAATCCTCCACGTTCTCGCTGCAGAAAGTGGGACGCTGCGTCTGAAGAATCACAGTGGAATTGGAATTTTTACGACAGAAAAAACACATGAAAAACGTACATATATTGTTCCAGCTGTTTGTTTGTTCATTCATAGTAGTAAAGGGGAACAATAAATTAAAAAACTTTGGTGACTAGATTGTTTCAGTCTGCTGAGTTTGAGGCGGATTAAGCAATTGGGGCTTTGCAAGATGTGGGAAAAAAAAAACAACACATTTTAACACTGAAGATTTTGAGTTCAGCCCAAAGAGGTTATGACACAATCTCTTAATTCACAGAGGAAACGGCTCCCCTGCACAACAACTGGGAAAGAAAAGAGAGAAATGGGGGCTGAGTTCTCTTTGGAATAACTTTTTCTATGTGCAAGAAAACTTTACCAACATTCTGCAATACGTGCAACAATTCCGTGAGCAAAGAGATATTTAAAGGCTGGGCTAACTTTTCACAAGTCTCTGGCATCTGAAGCTCTTTAAGGCGAGGACACCGGAGAAGTCTCGCATCCTCCCTGCTCCACCTCCTCCTCCCACCACGTGTGTGTGTGGTCTCCTGCAACTCCAGGGTTTAGAGGTCGAAAGGTCAACGCCGGGTACTGGAATGTTTATGTTCGCTGCTCCTGTTAACACCAATATCCTCAGTGCTGCGCCTTGCGGAATACCTCCAGGCCTATCTGTGAGGACAGAAATGGAAAAAAACTAAAAAACCTGAATGATAACATTTGTTAGTTTTAACAGACTCACACTTTGTTTGATTGCTTGGTCGATTGGACTGAAGGCAGATGTTGAAAAAAGGCAAAGATAAATTGCTCTTGCAATGAGTGTTGAGACTGAAGCAACACAAAGGCAGCCAAGGAGAAATGTCTTTACTGAATGAATAACAAACTTACGTGATGATGCAACAAAGCCTCGCTGCATTTCCTTCAATGGTGATGAAACTGAATCCGTGAGGTTCATGTACAGAGATGCAGGTTTTTATTGTGTTTTTGTCATGCTCAGTGTGATTGCTTTGGGTGCCAGCGCCATGTTTTACGATTAAATGATGCACTGTGTTGATTTACGCATGACAGGCGTACAACTCGCAGGGTTCACACAAGAATCCAGGGTTTGACTCTGGTCTGTGGTCACACTCAGGCAACAAAGCGCTTTTGAAAGCTTTTGGGAAAGTTTGTTATGTCTTGACTGTCATGAAAATCATGTTTTTGCGAATTAAAAATAAAATGTTATCAATAGGACCTGTGAACTCAGACAGGAATTCTCCGTTCGGAAGGCACGCTGGCTGTCAGAAAAAACAATATTTCATGAAATAGTCACCAAATTGAATCTGTGCGATTCTTGGGAAAAACAATCTGGTATCTTTCTTTATCAGTGTGAACGAAGATCTCACTCCCTGAAGGATTCCTTTCTTTCTTGCTTGATTAAAACTCTTGCACAGCTCAGATTCTATATGTCTTTTCATGGGCGGGTACGCTGTGCCCTCCCACATGCCGTGCATACATTTGGTCAGAAATGTGTCTCTAGGCATGGGAAAGGATGTCTGGAAGGAATCCAGCTTTTTTTTTTTTTTTTTCTTTCATTCTAGCTTTTTAGCCACAAACACACAGTCGGGGCTTTCTCAACCATCACACTCGCCTTCCAGTTCTGTGCCAGCAAACTACTCCACACACACACACACCCCCCACACACACACATACACACTCACCCACCTCTCCCCCCTTTTAGCGCACAACTACACAGCAGAAACGGCTGTTTGTTTATGACTCATTAAAAAAAAACGGACTTGCAAAATACTGCTGCAAACAAAAAAAGAAAAATGCTGGAGCTGCTGTGGGGAGTGGTGTGGATTTTTTTTGGAGGGGGGGGGAGAGCTCACAGGCTAATGTGTGTGTGTGAGTGTGTGAGTGTGTGTGGGAGGGGTGAGGGAGCAGAGCCAGGCAAAAGGGCGGTATATGAACAATTTTGTATTCTGTTTCTTTTTTACTCCCCCATCCCCCCACTTTTTTTTCACTTCCCTCCTTTATCCGCACCCCCAACCCCCTCCCTCCTCCTCCTCCCCCTCCACCCCTCCCCAGTCCCCTCCACCAGCAGGTTGTTTAATACTTTCCAGATTTCAGCATGCCGTCGGCCTCCTGGAAGAGCTGCGAGTCTGCTGATGGAATTTGGCGGAAAAGGTTGCGGGTCCAGGCTCGGGTAATAAACCTAAAGGCAATGAGCGCCTCCCGTTGGCGGCTCGAGTAAAGAAAAAATACGATTTCCAAAGAAGAGTTGGACACCAAAGGGAAATGACATTTGACAGCCTCTGAAGCAGACGAGAAACTACATCCAGGGTGGCTGAGAAGGAGAAACAGCTGCAAGGCAAACTCAAATTCCAGTGAGCTTCTAATGGGGGAGGGAGCTGAGCTGAGCCCCCTGAACCAAATCTGCCTGTCTCAGGTGTCAAGTTCAAATGTGCGGGGCGACTCGAACAGTTGTGTTCACATCTGTCTTTTACTGCAGATCACCCAAATAATCTCAATTGACAGTCATGCCGATAAATCTGATTTTCTTTTTTGTTTGTTTTTACAAGTGCTTTTATCGTAAATACTGTAAATTGTGGGAGTTTTAGCTCTGAAAGGTGAATAAAATCATCCATCAATATTATGCTTTGGGTTGCAAGATGAAACAAAGCTCAATTCACAAGCCCAAAGTCAATTCAGCAATTCACTGACACACCCATCACCAGATGTGAGCCAAGCCACCACTAGATGGCAGTAGATAACAAGATTTAGAGACAGCCATGTGCTCTATGGCGCCCAACCAGCAGCACAAGGGGTATGTATATAATTCAGTTAAAGCAAGACTTAAAAGGTAAATGCAAAAGATGCGACCAGAGAATATTTGGTCTTTTTTCTTCAAGGAAACAAACAAAAAACATCTCAACAAACTCTAAAAGGAGTAAAGACTTTATACAGTCAGAGAAAAGTAGGATCAATAACCCCGCTGGTTTGTATTGACCCCAACAATCAATATAAATGGCCTGTTTTTACCACAACTGTAAGAGTAATGACTTTTTCGAGCCCTCTGGCAGATTGGATGCTGGTATAATGTGACTGTGAAGAAGTGGAAGGAGATTAAACATCCCCCGAAGTGGAGATGAAAGATTGAATCGGAAAAAAAGGATGGAGTGCCTTTTTTTTCCTTCTTCTTCTTCTTCTTCTTCTTTTTTTTAAAAAGCATGCAACATTAATGCGAGACCTTGAACTGTCTTCACCCGGTGTTAACCACACAGAGCGCACTGAACTTTGACCGAGAGCTGAGGGCTGAAGCGCCGCCTGTGTAATCAGAAGAGACGGCGCAGCTGTGATTTCTGTGATGAGGAGCAGGATCCCGGTCTGACGTGACTGCCAGGCTCATCCATCGTCCAATCAGCAGGGCGAGAAGAATTACCTGTCATCACTGTTTATGAGAGCAGCTCTCCATAATGATAAACTTTTCCTTCCTCCATCCATCTATGAAATAAAGCTGCTCCAAGGAGGGATATACACCTCTATCACTCTCTCTCTCTCTCTCACACACACACATTTACTTATGAGTCATCACATTATTCTCAGATTGTATGGCAAACACTTTAAGAGACATGTCCAACTAGGCCTCGATTGCTTCCTTCCTACCCCCTTGGGAGAGCCAAAGAATAGTGACAGGAAACAGAGGAGGCACTCAAGGAATTCCTATGTTAATGCTGCAGACTGAGAAGCACTTCTACTACATTACCCAGTGATGCATGAAGTCAAAACAAGCAATAAAAATACAGCAGTGAAGATGTTCAGGGTTTCTTTTATTGAAAAATATAGGTTATTTTAGACAATACAGAAAAAAGGGCTGTAAATATACAGTAAAGAGGATGACAGTAAGGCATAATATACAACATTATACAGGAAAGAGTAAGACGTACAACTTCCCATTCGCACAGAATTTTTAACCCTAGAAATTACCTGAATATATTACTTAGTGTTTGAGTGATTGGAAATATAAATATCCAGTTATGCAAATTCATTCTTTCTTTTTTTTAATGATATGACATGTTAGAATACAATTTTTAATTTTTTTTTTTTATATATATATTAAACCAAAGAGCTGGAACTCAGCCTGAACAGTGATTACCCAGACAGGGGGAAGGAGGTAACAGACAGACTTGACAGGCTCTCCCAAAAAATGAGCTTCACAACTCAAATTATTTTTGGCTAGAAAATTATGATTTGGCACATCTGTCAGTTTCAGTTAAGGCAGTGAAATCAATCAGCGCAACTGAGCCTCAATACTTCTGGCCACGTCTCGTAATGATGCAAGAGATACAGTGGAGCTGCAATGACTATGCAGCTTGCATAAAAAATAGCAATCTTTTCTCAATGCCATGGCATGTGTTGCTGGCTGTGTCTCTCTTTTTCAACCACTCTCTTCAAACAGACATAGCAAACATAGCATTTTTTTCCCCCATAGATTAAAAAAAAAAAACAACAACATGTATTAAACACCAAATACTAGTAGTGTCTGGTTTAATTGTGCCTGTTGGTGCACTGATTTTCCAACAATACATACCCTAAAGCCCTCCTTGTGAGTAGTAGTGGAAACTGTTTTCTACATTAAGGCAGGCTCCGGACTAATGAGGATCAACATCTTTTACAAGGTTCAGTTGCACCACTGCAACTGCTTGGATGTATGAAAGAAAGGAAGGAAGGAAGTGGTTATAAAGCTCTTTTCAGTTTCAACTCGAAAAGACGGTCTAGTCAAAAGAGAGATACTCAGTTAACGTCAGCAATTAGAAATCTGTTCAATCACCGTTTTTATGCTTTTAGGGTGAGAGAAAGATAATGTGACTACTGGAAAAAAGGGACGAAAAAAACAGCAAACACAGTGTGCAGTTGCCCTTCAGCGTGCCACAGGCATCACTCTTCACACATCTGGTTTCCTGTAGTGACACCATGCTTTATATGATCTCCACTGGCTTTATGGCCCTGCTTTTCTTACATTAAGACTGAGGCGAAGCTTGTGTGGCGGTCATAGTGAATTTAAACCAAAAGGATTTTGGTTTTGGGCTTTTGTGGTCCGGCCTCACAGCAGGATATGGCAGCCTTTGAGTGGCGTCACAAGGACCCTGAGTTACATAAGGGAGAAAAGCGATGAATGGATCTAAGGCATTATACTATCATAGTTTTTAGATAAAAGAGGCTCAAGGCAGGGCTTCAAACTCCGGAGCCAAACACAGCCTCCTGTATCGTGACAAGATACCTATCGAGTGATCCTGTGGTAACAGAGGCCTCTTGATGTCACACAGCCAGAGAGAGAGAGAGACAGAGAAAGCACAACGAGAAGCGAATGAAAAAAGCACATGTGACACGTCAAGTAGGAGTAAGGGTAGAGAAAAAAGAGAGAGACAGAGAGGGGAAGAGAGAAAAAGTTAGAACTGAGCTTTAGTTATGGAAAGTGTTTTTCCTACAAAAGTTTCTTTCTTAACAGTCCTCCCTGCTTGCAGATAGAATGTTCCATATTTAAAAAGTAGCTGTTCTTCCACGTCAGTTCCCCCCTCAGTCCTCAAAAGGGAGCGACGGGGATTGACAGACACACATAAAGAGGAGGAGAAGGCTCTCTGACAGATGGAGTTCGGGCTCATCCTAAAGGAGCAGTCACTTGCTCTCCTTGCAGACCTACAAAGCAGGAGTCCTCCGACTTCTTCACAGCTCCATTCCCACAAAACCCGACATCAGTGACTTGCATTTTCGTTCAAGTGCAAATCCACAACGTCAAAGGACTTGCCATTTTCACATAAACCTCTTCCAGATCTCTGTCCTATTTCTTCTTTTTTTTTTTTTTTTTTTACCAACGGGGCTTTTGAATCTCATACGCGGATCTCATCATCTTCATCCTCCAAGAAAGAGGAGAAGTTGCTCTCCTCCTCAGGCGGGGCACTGAAGGTGGCGCTGTCTGTGTCTCCTGCATAGGTTTGGCTGCTTGGTTTCTCGTCCAGGGCAGCAGAGCCAGAGCTGGAAACAGAGCAGCTGTCTAGATGCTGCAGGTGCTTGGGACGAGTTTCGGGGGTGTACTCAGGGGTGTAGGGCCCTCCATTCTCAGGCCCCAGATCAACGGAGCTGCCTGGATGTGTAGAGGCCTGCTGCTGAAGTTCTGCTGCTGCTTCCTCTGCATCCATCTTCTCCTCCACATCCTCGTCTTTTACCCTCTCCACGCTGTCCTCTTCCTCTTCCTCGCCGTGGTTGCTGAGAGGTGGTGAGGCTCTGCCCTCGCTGCTTTTGCCCTCCTCGTAACCAAGATCATCCTCCTCCTTCTCCATCACTCCGAGGATGTCACCCAGCATGGAGGGTCCCAGGTCGACATGGAAAGACATCACTGACTCAGCGTGCTTCATGCCACCTCCATAGTGATGGGAGCTCTCAGGAAGCTCAGTCAGCTCACCGAAGCTTCGCTCCTGTAGCTCCAAGAAGTGAGTTGCTGCAGCTGCAGCTGCAGCTCCTCCATCAACCTCACCGTACTGCTTGAAAGGACTCGAGGACAGACTCTTGGCCACCGGGCTGTCCGCTCTGTCTCCGTCACTGAGGAAGGGCAGAGACATGGCATTCTTCACATAGGTCGGTGACCCACCAGGGACCATCAGTATGTTGTCTTTCTGCTGGTCCACTCTGGTCACCGACTGGGAGCGTTTGCTACTCCTGAAGGTGCGAGAAAGGAGGCCCGGCCGAGGGGAGCTGGGGTAGGATGTGGCTTCTGGAGGAGGCTCTCCTGAGCGGGTGCTGAGGAAGGAGGTGTCCCCGAACGCATCGCCGCTGCGGCCCACATGCATGGTGTGGCGGAAGTCGCCCAGTGGAGCGCTGATCATCTCCCTGGTCAGATCCATGCGGGAGCGGCGCTTAGTCTGGGAGCCAGAGACTAGTTGTTTTAGGATTGGCATGGTGGCTGATTAGCAGTTTTGTTTTGCACTAAGAGGTAGTCAAAGTTGCAATAAGGCGATGAAGAGAGCTTCCAAAACCTTAATATTATCCTTCCTAGAGACCTTGGAATGAATATTGATGCTTCTCAAGTGCAGTCAACCTGGGAACCTGAAAAAGAGAGCAGAATAAATTACACAGGTGTTTGTTGTTTGAAGGACAAATAATACAAAAAAGTTTTTATGGATCGCCTCAGCCATCAGCCAGGAAATGGGCTGCAATCACTGCAACTTTATCCTTGAGGGCAACAGCGCCCGTTGAAGACCATCCGCAAAATTTGCTTGTTTTTGCCACTGACAGGCTCAGATTGTTATTATAAGAGTCTGCCAACAACATGGAAAGGATTCCGACAGAGTAGACCCTTTTTTAAATGAGTATGATGCTTTTTTGTTTAACCACAACCAGCTGTTATATCAATCTCCACCAAGCCACCAGACTCCATTCACAAAAAGAGCAGTTTTACCTAACAGATCATGGAAAAAAAAACATCCATATGAATCCTTCAAGATGTAATGTAGACTCAAAAAAAGGACACAAGAAACCATATGAAATCACACAACATGCTCTGCAGCATCACCGTGCAGAACACATATCCTGATGCCAAAAAACAAAACTATATAAATCAAATAAGGGAAAACTGAAGACATCTATTTACTACAACTTCCACATGACACTGTGTTCAGAATATTCACATTTGGCTTTCTCATGGCGACTAAATGAAAACATGTGTGGTAATTTCAAACATTCCACTAATTACAAAGAACCGAAGCTATCAATTATGCAACTCGGTAATGATAAGCAGCACTCTGCAAACATCTCTGTGAGGTGACCTCTGAAGCACATTGGGAAAAAAAAAAAAAAAAAAAAAGAAAACATGGAGAAGACCACAGGATTCTGCTTTCAAACTGCAATATAACAGAGCAAAACACCGACCACAGACCGACATGTAGTGGAGAAGAATTGAGAGCTGCTAAGCACTTTTTCTGCTGCAACACTCAGCTTTGACAGCACAGAATGGAGAATTAAAGACCAGCAACTTATTTTTTAACCACAGAAAAAAACAAATAATTCAATGAAACAAGCATCAGAGAATAATAATAACACCCTCTCAGTTGAATATGTTGCTCAACAGTCACAGAAGTGTTGTTTTGACAAACGTGTACATGAAATTGTGATTAGGAAGATGAGATACAATATTCCAGTGTTTTTTAAGCTCCAGAGGGTTGTGACTGACAGTTTACACATAATATGCTTTGCATTATTGAAGCATGCAGCCCAGACAGAGGAAACCTCACAACAGGCTGCCAGTTCCTCACTGCTGCTCCGTCAGGTGCTGCACCGTCTCATCTCAACATGTAAAATACACATAAAAAAAAAAGAGAACTGCCATGGTGGTCTGCAAAAAAATGAAGTGCAAGCAGTTCTTACAGACAGACATCAGAAACACATGCACCTCTGACTTGCTGCTGGAAAATCTCTTTGGGTGCACATAAGCCGGTCTTTGGAGGAAAAAAATGCTTACCTTGCTGTCCTGGGTGTGCGCCTCTCCGGCTTGCACATAGTTCCTGACTCTTTGTTTACACAATCTAACACTTATAGATCATTACGACGGACGGCGACTTAACCTTGACTTTGGATGTGTAACCGGCAAACCTTCAAAAGATATTAAGTCAGAGTTGGTGGAAGTGCCGTTGGGAGATTTCGGCTGTTTAGTGCATTGACCTCGTTCTTCTGTCTCCACCCCCTGTCTTTGCCAGCTGAGCCTCTACTTCTCTTCCTGTTAATGCCCTCACCTGCTTTGGTTTCCATGGAAACACCCCCACCGACAAGCAAGCAACAGTGTTTCCTGTCTGGGGCTGCAGGAGGCTTCAAGCTTCATACAAGCACGCAACACATGGCCTCCTTCTGTGGCAACCAAGAGCTCAGAAAATACATCTCATTTATCTGATGTCTGCTGTGTTTTCGCCCCTTTATTTCATCCATGTTGTGTACATTTTTTAGTAGTTAAAAAAAAAAATGGAGGTTAACAAAAAGTATGCGAATGTTTTTTTTTGTGCTGTAGGCAAGAAACTAAAGGCATCTGTATCAAAAGAATGTAATGTTGCAGCATTTCTGACCGGGGCTCAGACACAATGTGAAAACTTTCCATAAACTCTGAATGGCTTCTGTGCCAAAACACACAAACAAGGCATCTTTTTTTTCACAGAAACATATTTATTATTGAAGCTTAGCATTCAGATATGTTTTTTTTTTTGAGGGGGGGAAATAATGAGGGAAAAATAATTCACACCCAGCCAAAAAAACAGAGTGTTTTTCTTTTTTTTTCTCTGAGTGGTTGCTTCTGGGTGGCACAAACAGACGAGGGGGGAAAAAAAACAACAACCATTGGATGAAACAGGGGGAGATGGTGAAAGCCTGCCTCCCACTCCTCAACCCCCCCCCACAGGCCAGGATCAATCTGGAAAAAAAAAGCCCAGTGGTGCTCGTTGCCAGGACATGTTGGGCTCTTCATCAGCTGAATCTAAATCAGATCCAGAAGCTGAGCAGCGGCACAGACACAACACCTTCGGCAGTTGCATCAACAGGATTCACAGCCCCGGCTGTATTTATAGCTCTGTGTATCCCTGTGCTTGTGGGTATGCACGTAAATGAAACCAAGAAAAAAAAAAAAAAAGTTGGAAAAGGGCCTGAGAAACAGCAGTTAGCGTGGGAACTGAGGGGTCACGGCTTGGGGGGGGATTGACTTTATAAACAGACTTTCCCAACACTCTGGGTCGTGCTGCAGCAGCAGAGACCCACTGGAGACACAGAATGTGGGACAGAAACAGACACGAGAAGCAAATGAAGCACATCTGCATCATTTCCTTTTGACAGAGGAACCAAAAACCTTTTACAAGCTTCTAAAAAAAAAAAAACCCAAGAACCCAACACACTGAACACACACACACACACACACACACACACACACACACACACACTTCTCTGACATTGTGCCGTTAGTATAATGTGATCCTGAAGATAACTGGCCTGGCTTGTTGTGGCATTTCTCAACTGCTGAGTAAATAGCAGCAGTGCCTGCGTGCATGCACACAAGCTGTGATAAACTTAAGCACACTGGGAACATTTTCCTGACCGTCGCCTACGTTAATCTTTTCACATATGTTTGAGTAAACGATATTCCGACCCATTTCCTCAAATTTATACCATGGGAACGTAATGTTAGCTCTGTTTATAGATCTCATAACTCAATTATCAATATAAATATGTAAGCCTGCGTCTGAGCAGGGTCCTAAATTGGCTTAAATAACATATGGTTACAGCCACTACTCTGTGGGGAAGAAAACACACCCAGCCTTTCTGAGGGAAAAGCACAGAAATAACACGAGGGATGAAATAAATAGAAATGGGTTCTTTTTCCAGAAAGGGGTGAGAAAGGGAGCATTAAATCAGATGTTAACCTGCATATATTCACCTGGGAGGATTTTGCATGTCAAAGGGAAATGCTGTAGTCATTTCGTATCGCTGTAGAGAGAGATTCTACATAAGAGGAAGAGAACAAACTAGCTTAAGCTGTGACTCAAAAATAGCTCACTTTTACCGCTCGGCTAACGGAGAAAAAACCACATCAGAGAACTGACTTCACAAGTTCAAGTGACACCCTGTTAAACAATAGAGAAAAAACATATATATATATATATATATATATAT
>JAQNCA010000011.1:2075946-2091457 GCA_029783725.1 Acanthurus tractus
CTCCGTTATAGGCGGCCACCTCGATCTCATAGTTGGTCCAGATGATGAGGTCCTCCAGAAGCAGGCTGGTCTGGTCTGGGTTGGTGATGTTTTTCATCTGACAATCAACCGGAAGCCCCGACAGACAGTACCTGACAGCACGGGGAATAATCAATAGACAGAAGGTTGGAAAGAAGGACAGATAAAGACCACCCACCCACTCGCACACAGTCTTGAATGAAAATATATTAGAATACACATTTGAGGACAAAAAAATCAGAAAGAGGGAGAGTAGCCATGGAGGAGAAGTCGTGCAGAATAGTTCGGAAAATGCTTACAAAAAGAATGGTGACAACAGATTGAATGGAGAGGAAGGTATTTAATTGGCACCAATTATTCTAATGCAGCGGCAAGTGAGAATGAGGTGAAATGAAGAGGAAGAAAAGGAGCTGACATAACAGTTATTATCACTTCTGAATGGCACTGGCCCCGGACAGGCACCTATCCCTGGGAGGAAATGAGGCGGGTTGTCATGGCCGTCTCACCTGATGATGTAGCCCTGGAGCGGACCATTCTGATGGCTCTCCGGCGGTGGCTGCCACTGGATCATGATGGACTGATTGGTGCGGCCGCTTGCGATGACGGTCTGAGGGGGGGCGCTGGGAGGCTCCTCGGGGAGGGTAAGTCTGCAGCGGCGAGGAGGGAGATAGGAAAAAGAGAGGAGACAAAGAGCAAAACTGTGAATTAATTATCACGGGTTTCTGCATATTTCCATCCCATTTCATCATATACATCAAATCATAATAAAGTCCATTTTTTGTATTTTTTTTTTTTTAGAGGAAACATAAAGGGGAGTTGAGACGAGTGTGGCCGTGCCTCCGTCCAAATCACATCCTCCACTCGTATAACACTGTCCGCAGAGGAACAAGTCGCACTGGCACGACAAGGATCAAAGAGGCCTTGGCGAAAATGGAGCAGCACAATAGAGAGACAGCGTGAGCGAAAGAGAAAGATATAAAAGAACAAGAAAGAGCGATCCAGGCAGACTTCTCCCTTAAGTCAATTTAAGATGACATCTTGATTTCTTCCCAGTGCACCGGAGCACTGCTATGGAGGAGATGAGGCAGAGTGTTTAGGATCAAAGAGGTGTGCCCGAGAGATGCCTCAGCAAAGCCCTGCGCTCTCGCTGACGCTCAGTCACCCTCCCGCTGCGCACTCTTGTCTGGGCACATTCACACAGGAATTCAGAATGAGTGTGTGGTGCGAAAAAAAAAAAAAATGGTGTGTGAGATGGGTGGTGTTGGATTTTTCCAGTTTGTGAGGGAGTTCCTTGCTGCAGGTGTAATAAACAAGGAAATGGTCAGCGTTTTATTGGTCTGACAGGCGAAATTCTGATGTGCGGAGACCGTGTGCATGTATGATTGTGACCACTTTATCTCTAGTCTAGGAGAGACTTTGCTTTAGATTCGTGTCTGTGCGAAAGTTCTTTCATGCCTCTCTGTATTTTACTCATGAAGTGCGGAGAAGATAGTTAATAGGAGGGAGAGGAGGGGGGGATGAAGCTGGGTCAGCGCACCCATCAAGTCTTCACAAACCGCAATTTCAGCTCATTCAGAGTTTTATCTTGAAAAGGCCTGTCCTGAAGCTGGCTCATCGCTCACTCATTCCCAAAGGAGTGAAGACTAAAAAAAAAAAAAAAAAAAAAAAAGTGGACTTACAGGAAATAATCACAGGGTTTTCTAATGAACTGCAGAGACGAGGGGGGGGGGAGAACTCGCTGTTCCTGAACAGTAAAAAAAGCCCCCAAAATGCAATGCTGTTCTCACGGCCATTAAGTTGCACATCCATTAAGTTTTTTTTTATTCTCAGCAGATGCAAAGCGTAGAACCAACCGGTCAGTCTCTTTGCTGAACTGCCCTCTGCCCACGTCGTTGACGGCACACAGGCGGAACTGGTACGAGCGAGCTGGTATGAGGCCACCAACGGTAACCCCGGTGGACTCCGGTTCAATGTTCGCCAGCAGCACCGTCCAAGGGGCATCTGAGACGGAGAACACACATATACAGACAGAGCTGTGAGCATTAACAAGTGAACAGTTAATGACCTTTTGGGGAACATTTACATTCTTGACAAAGACTTCTTCAA
Organism: Acanthurus tractus; assembly: GCA_029783725.1. Lineage (NCBI taxonomy): Eukaryota > Metazoa > Chordata > Actinopteri > Acanthuriformes > Acanthuridae > Acanthurus > Acanthurus tractus. The sequence continues at coordinate 2,078,071 of JAQNCA010000011.1, forward strand.
CACTTCCAAACTTAAATTAAAACTCAATGTTATTCCTGACTATTATTGCACGCCATTATTTCATTTTCTGTAATAATATCGCAGCTGATAAAAAGCAAGTCATTTATTTTGAGTACACTCCCTCTAAAATATTGGATTGAAATTCAATTATCCAAAAACCTAGATCCCATCTGCATCCTCGGATTCATTTTCCCCTTAATGAGTTGTCATCTCCTCAGTTAGTCTGTACTACGATGAGAAATGGCCGAAGGATTTACTCTCCGTGGGTGGAAGCGTTTGCACTTCTTTGATTTTTATCAAGCAAAAGGAAGATAAGAGCATTCGGGCATCAACACCATTTGGCTCCCCTGATCATTGGCAAAGAAGCTTTTAGGTGAAGCAATTAAGTTATACTGATTGCAGATGGTAAGGTGGGATGCAGCTTTCCAATTTTAAGGACACAATGGAAATGTAACATAATAAGAAGGGTAGCAAATGAGTGCATCCAGGGAGTAGGAAGTGAAAATTATGCTTCTTAAAGGACTAACAAGAATCAATAGATGTGTCTGTTTTTGAACCAACATGCCGCATGTGAGCCACTCACTGTTTTCTGAGACTTCCAGGATGTAGCGGATCAGGGGGCTGTTGCCATCGAACGCCTGGGCCCATGTGAGGTTGATGGCCCTCTTTTCTGTGGCGCTCAGGACTGCAATTGGGTTCTCTGGAGCGTGGGGCAGCTGCCTGTGTGTACGTTTGCGTGTTCGAGACAGAGTGAAGAAAGCGAAAATAAAATCAGACAGCGAGAGGCAGCGAGTTAGAGAATTAAACAGCCAAGCTAAGCATTGCATTGTAAATATCAGAGGGTTTGATGCATTAGAGAGAAGGGCAGTGATAAACCACCGCGGTGGAGAAAAACATCCATCCATCATGTCTTAGTCTGATGTAAGTAAGCGAAAAAAAAAAAAAATCAGACAGCAAGATAAGAAAGAGGAGGTAAATATGCAGACCTGACTCTGAGATGGGCGCTGCGGGAGTCGTTGCCTCCCACTGAGGTCACCCTGCAGGTGTATGTTCCGATGTCACCCGACCATGTCTGGGAGATGTGCAGGGTCCCGTCGGGATCGAGCCGCAGGCGGGGCGACGTGCTCACGTCAATCACCGAGCCGGTTTTCTCCCACACATACCTGGAGGTGAGATGTACCATGTGTATGTAAAGGCAACACTGACGCGTACACACTCATATACACACACATTTCTGCGTGATGGGAGCGTAATTCGGTTTGCTCCGTGTCAGTTCATACAGCAAAACACAGAAGGCGCTGACACCGATGAAAAGCCTCGTGAGGCTGATGGCAAAGTGATTTGAATCTGAAAACCCATCTTTCTCTGTCACACACACACACACCGGACCGAACCTCGGTGCATTTCTCTCCTTGTCACGTACCCAACCGCACATATGGACGCGCCCTCCGCCTTCAAATACGCAGGCACACACTGGGAGCTCCTGTGATTAATTGCGACTGTTCGGGCTTTCCAGCTAATCTCCTCTGTGTTGCGTTTAATTAAAGGCGCTGTCTGAAGTTATTACTCTGTTTACATATTCATCTGTTTACCCCGCGATCTGATCAATGCCGTGGGCCCACAGGTGACAGGCACTCTAATCACTGGGCTCCACAGACATCATTTCACTCCCTCTGAGACAGATGCATGTACACACACTCTATCATGCTCAAGACTGTCTGAAGAGTGAGGGAAAGCTATGGACTAATTTCTCAATCAGACTCTTAAGAGTTTCAAAATCTTCCCATAGGAGGTCGTCTAAGGGTTGATAAACAATATAAGATCTCTTGCAGATTTTGTAAACTAATTAAGTGCGACAATGACACCAAAGCTCGTTTCCTAGACTGAGGCTGCGTCGAGAAAACAGTTGCGATGTCTGACGTTCATTACAATTGTGCAGGAAGTTTGACTTCCATGTGTAATGTATTGTGCATGTGGATGCGATCATTACTTGACAGTGACGCTGGGGTCGTGGGTCACACCACAGGTCATGACAGCCTTGGTTCCCTTGATGACACTCTGGTCTTGAGGCGGTTTAGTGATGCGGGTACGTGCTGCAAACACACACATATAAACACACACAGGTTGTTATTCGAAGCCTGTGTTTGATTTGACAGAGCCTACTGGACTTGGTCTCATCTTTCAGTCAACATCTCTCAGAAAAACAGGGGTGAATCATTCAATATTTCCGCTGGGTGGAGTATTTTGCAAGGCTTTCAAGGACACGGGATGTGAATTTATGCACAGAAAATAAGCTCACGCATGAGTCATTTGACTATAGTCGGAATATCTTGACAATGACCTCCAGGAACCAGGTACTTACTGCATCTTCAAGTAAACAAGTCATGATTTAGAAAAAGAGGATTTTTTTTTTTCCTCTCTTTTTTTTTAGATTTTCCAAAGGTGCATGGGCTCTAGTTTTCATTATTTTCCACATGTGCTGGGGAAGATAGAAAAGGGCTTTGCAAGTGACATCAATGATGTGCAGGGATCCTCAAGTATCTGCCGTGCTTACCCCAGACTACCAGGTCAGCCGAAGCTTCATCAATGCCTCTGGAGTTACTGGCCATGCAGGTGTAGGTACCAGCGTCAGACAGGTGGGAGGGGCTGATTAGCAAGCTGCCCGACTCCAGCAGTGTAAACCTGGGCAGCTGGACCGAGCCACTGGCCAAGACACGCTCACCTGCAGGGGAAGGATGGAAGTGATTGATGAAGGGGAAACAGGAAGAAAAGGAGATTGGGGTATTGGAAAGATGTCAGGGAGAACAAACAGAAGGGAAAGCAGTGAAGCAAAAGTAAAGAGGCAAAGCTCGTTTGGAGAAAAAATTGCATATTCTGAGGCCTTTTTAGTTAGCTCTTGTCCAACTTTGACAAAAATCCAAATGCAGCATAATGAACCCCCCACTCGGAAACTCACGCTGTTAGCCCACGCACCTTTCTGCCAGGTGATGGCTGGCCTTGGGGCTCCCGAGGTCTCACAATGCAGAATGACTGACATGCCGTCAATCACTGCGCTGTCAGAGGGGCCAGCGGTGATGTTAGGAGCAATACCTGAGAGGGGAGGGGTCAGCCACACACACACACACACACACACAGCGAACACACACGCACACACAGAAACACAGGCACACATGCAAACAAAATCAGGTGAGACAGGGGTGATAATGAGATATATAAACAGCTTTCTCCCTAATAAAGCAGACGGCTGCTGAGAGCTTAATAGACTTGACAAAAGGGGCGGCTGTCAGGTCTCATTTTGGGAGACAGCTCCGAGAATCTGACGAGGCAAGTCTCCATCTCTATCTCTCTCTCTCTCCCTCTGCTCCTCCTGCACACTCTCTGATTCAAAAATAGCCAATAATTGCCCGAGCATCCAAGGTGACAAATCTGTCAATGCGAAGCGATATATAGATAGATGGGTGTAGGAGGCAAGACAGAGAAAGAGAGGGAGAAAAGAGGATTAGAACGAGAACAGTGGAGCGGATTTAAGAATAAAAAAAAAAAGGGAGGGAACAGAAAGGGGAAGATGAGCAGAATTAAGCAGCAGACGTGCAGATAGCTTTGAACATTTTTTCAAGGGGAACATACTTGTAACAGCTAGGTAGGTATTTGTCTGGATCTCTCCGGCGAGATTGCGGGCAAAGCACTGAAACATCCCTGTGTCATCTGGCAGGAGACCGTTGATCTGCAGACTGCCTCCTACCAACACCCTGTACCTGGGGATCTTCACCGGGCTGATGGGCACCGCGTCTTTATACCACACTATGTCTGGCTGCGGCGTGCCTGCAGAGGAAGAAGAGGATTAAATTTCTTTTTTCCTTTTTTTTTTTTTCCCTCTAAAAAAACCCCTTTTGCTTTGTTTTTTTTTCTGTGTGTCATTTTAACACATGCGACAGCACACAGAAAAACAAACAGCACTAACCTCGTGCCTGACAGGGAATATCCACCACCTTCTCCATCTCAGCACTGATGTGACTCGGTGGTTCTTTGACAAACAGGGGATACTCTGTTCGGCAGAGAAGAGAAAAAAAAGCATAAAACATTGCTGCACTAAAGCCTTTAAAAATAAAAAGAAAACAACAACTCAAGAATCATCTGCTCTTTCATCTCGGCCCTCGATAACAACATCAACTCTATTGCTAAAGTATAAAATGGCATCATGGGAGTTAGCATGCTGATGCAATTTTTAGATAATTCAGTCTCAGCTGCTGTGCATGAGGTTAAAACATAAGCTGCGGGTTGTTTACCGAGAACATGCAGGAAGGCCCCTGCAGTGACTGAGGGGACGCTGCTGCTGCGGAGTGACGCCTCACACTCATAATAGCCACTATCAGTGACCGCAGGCAAGCTGATGACCAGTCGACGGCCGAAGTCTCGGATCCCTGTATTGACCACTACCCCGTCTTTCTTCCAAGTAATACTCATTTTGACGAGAGGTCTGAAGGAGAAAAAAAAAAAAAAAAAAAAGATGAAAAGGAGAGAAAGAGAGCAAGAGATAGGGAGTGAGCTTTTTAATACAGATTCATATTCTGTTTCAAGGTTACGGAGCACTGAGGGAGCAATGGGATACATCTGTCATTCTGATTAAGTCTTTGAATTGGAGATAATAGTCAGAATTCAGGACTGGGATTGCGCAAGACCACGAGAACAGAGTGAAGCCTTGAATCAAAGAGAAGAATGGAGGAGAGGAACAAAATGAGAGAACGTACAAAACACTTTTCCATCATACTCAAACAAAAGATTTCAAGAATCATTCAAATCACAAAAAATATCGGATGTGGAGGTGAAAGAACATGGAGGTGTTTTGATAATGCATGCATGTCTGCTTGTGTGTGTTTTTTTCCCCCACATTTGTGCTTCTCCTCAGCATTGCATGTGTGTAAGTGTGTGTCTGCGTTACCTTGCATTGGCAACGCACTCCATGATAGCCTCGTTTCTCCCCATGGTTACGCTGGTGTTCTTGGGGGGGACGATGATAGACGGAGCGATTGGGTCTGCAGGTCCTCCCACATCTATCAAACGCACAGAAACGCACAGAGGCAGATGGAAAAAAAAAAAGAAACAGAAAAAAATCCATAAACAATATGCAGACCGCAGATTAAATCTTTGCGTCTGCCTGTTACAGCCAATTGAGCGTGACTAGAACCTTACATAGAGACTGACAATCCGTCACCATCAACCATCAGGTAGCTGCCATGCTATCACCCAACTATTAACACCCCTGTCTTTACATTTACACATTTTGATTTTTTTTTTTTTGGCACGCACAGCATTTCCCCAGCACGGTGTTAGCCCAGGTGTTCAAAGCCATTATGTAGCATAATTGAGACAAACACAAAAGGCGATTAAATGCAGCACCATCACTCACAGGCTTCACAGAGCCTCCAGCCAGCCATCGATTCACTGCCCTCAATCAGTGATCTCTCTCTGAATCTGATCTCATTTTCCCCCCCACCTCCCCAGAGTACAAATACGGGCACATCGCGCTTGTATGTGTTTGAGTGATTGTGTGTTTATGGTGTATACTGTACGCATCTATGTTCGTGATGCCAAGTTTTTTGTTTTTTTTTTAATTTAAGGCCATCCTGGGTTAAAAGGGTGTCTAATCAAGTGTTTGTTATCTTTATTGCTGTTTTGTGCCACCTCGTTGGAAAAATCACACCCCCTTTCAAGACCCATTTTTCTGGGAATCTCAGCAGTATAATGACAAAGCTTCCTGCACAAACACTGACTGAGAGTAGGAGCGGCCCTCCTGATGGGTTATTGCTGTTTGGTTCTGCTCCCTGTTTGACTGCTTCATTCAAGTCTTCAGTTCTTCAGCTTTAGGGTTTAAAATTACAATTTCACCATTTTACAAATCCGGTTTTACACAGAATGTTCAGACAGTGGCTGTAAAAATATATTTTTTTAACAATTTGCCTTGTTGTTTCTGTTTTTCTTTGTGGAGTTCCCATAGCACAAATTCTTGTTTATGTGATAGGTTTTGAAATGGATATAAAGCACAGCCTTGAGTACAAATAGACAGGAGACAACAATACGCTAACTGTATTTAAAAGTAGTGTTTTTAGCTGATAAAAGTGCTATTAAATGAAATTTTACAGCCTCAGGCTCAAAGTCACAAATAACTGCTGCTGATGTTTGCTAACAGATTTAAAGAATCTTAATAAAGATTGCAAAGACAGCTCATACAGCCTCACAGAGTTTATAAGATATGAAGCAGTGGGCCCAAACCCAAAGACAGGTTTGAAGACAGAACTTTGGTGTTCTGAAGCAAGAATTTTGGACATGTAGAGTCAAGCATAGAGCTATGGGGTGGCCAAAATATGGTAGTGAGCATATTTTTAATAATCTGCAATAAATGTAAATTGCACATGCTACTTTAAAAACTAGAAATGTCATTTTAAAAAGCTACCTCCGAGTCCTTTTGTAGCACTTCATCACTAGAGGGACTCTTTCGAGCATCTACTTAATCCTTGACATGTGAATGTCAGCAAAAACATTTACCTCAGCTCATTAAACTGGCAGAATCAAATGAGACAAAAGAAAATTAGTGATTGCAGAAAATGTTGAAAAAGTTGGGAAAATTAGAGTTTTGTGTTCGTGTGTTTGATTAATTTGCATGAAATCTGTTGTGGTGATTTAAGAGTACGCTGGCACACAGCACGAGCAGAAGGTCAAACAACTGACAGCTAGCCTGTTAGCTCAAACACAACAGTTGTTGGTTGGATGATAATTAGTTAAACTGCTAAAATTTTGTCATACTGCAGCTGACTGTGAGGTTTTAAAATTTTACTTGGAGACTTGATTAATCCATTTCATTGCGGTGGTAAGCATCATCTTGAACACATTATTGACATTATTATTAATGAGCAGAGTGAAGACCAGGCAATCCATGTAGAAGAGCTGACTTTCAAGTCATCAGAGGACTCAAAAAGCTGAAAAAGATGAAATTAAACAGAATGCAATAATTCGCCAAGGTCTGAGGGATTTATGAGAAAAAAAAATCTAAATCAGTTGGATCAGAGGTTATTGGCTAAAATGTACCATTACAGGCTCTTGCCTGATCTGTGAAAATTTGTTGCCTAATTAATCTTTGAGACTGTGTGGAAAGTTTGACTGATGTGTTTCTTTCTGAGCTTCTGATACATTCAGTAGTGAGTGAGGTACAGTTAAAAGGGAGAAGAAGAAGAAGAGGTGGTGATGGATGAAGAGATAAGAAGATGGATGAGATGAAGCATTAGCAAAGCTGCTAAGGCCGGTAATTAGCAGTGGTATAAACAGCACACAGCAATAATCTATGAATGATTCATTGATGGTAATTGTTAATGCAGTCATGTTTAGGCTGTGAAAAAAAAAAAGGCTGGTGATGGTTGCTGCAATTTGTGTGAAATTCTCCCTTTCAAGCAGAGTGCTGACATTATATTTAAAGACCTGTTCTGAAATGTTTTACAGGTTTGTGTAATTATTTAATCTAAATTGCAGAAGCTGGGTAGATCCATTGTGTTTTCCTCAGTATCGACAAAGCAAGAAGAAGCGATAAGGCACCGCCATGTTTCTATGGTAGCCCGATATGGACAAACCAGGCCCCAGTTTTAAATTAGTGTGATTCTCCTTTTTTTGCAGCCAAAACTTTGTCATTTGTCCACAAATGGGAAGAGATGGTGAATGGATGAATATTGGTTGCAATCTGTAGTCTCACCGCTAGATGCCACTAAATCCTACAAACTGGACCTGCATGTTAAATTTGTTGCTATTTGACTGAGAGCAGTTTCTCTGTTTGCCAGCGAAATCTGGGAATCCATGTGACTTGTCAGAAAGCTCATTTTATTCTCTTGGAGCCCTGGTTGGTTCCTTGGCAGACATTAATTAATGTACTGCAGTTCATAAATTCTCAGTGTTGAGAATACCTCAAGTGTGTAATCCTCTAATTAAATGTAGGAAGTAAACAACGTGTTGACCTGCATAGCAAATTCAAGCTACTAATGTCACCATATTGTTTACATCTGTCCAAAGACAATTGTAAACCCAAGTCAACTGTTGTGAATTTCACAGTCTACAGAATAAGGCAAAAAGTCTGCCCATTTGGAGTATTAGCCAGTGTCAGTTTGCTTTTTACTATTAGACTCAGCTCTGCCTCATTTGTATGCTCCCTTTGGAACAACACGCTCCCTCTACTGCATATTTTTTCTGTCTTTTCTCCACAGACTTGCTAAAATGAACAAATGCAGCTGTAAAAACCTTATTGACTTTCAGATGCAAAATGCGCTTGTGTGATCCATGAGGCCAGATTCAGTGATATTCTGCGATATCTGGTCCCCGCAGATTGCTGCTTCATGCGTACTGAATTCAAAACACCGTATTAATGATATGATGAGCAGATGCTGGAGCGAACAAGACAGCGATGCTTGAAATGCGCATGTGAACCGGCGGAAATCCTCATACGGTAGTCGAACCTCTGTCTTCATCTTTTATCAAGGGTTTTGTTCCATGTGGTAAACATTATAACAGATATTTCCCTCAGAGCCAGTTAGAAAATACATTTGTTGACTCATTTAATTTGGCTGCTCGTAGTAAGCAGAGAAAGACTGATTTCGTTTAGATCAAAGGAAGTAGCAGAACGTGGGGCACCAGGAGGAGTGACAGGTTCAACAGAACGCTACATGTAACCATGCTTGCATAAGCAGAGCCAAACCTTATTTAAAAGAGATGAACAAGTTCTTTTTATAAGTGAGGCCGACCTTCTAATCTGATGTGTGTGTGTGTGTGTGTGTGTGTGTGTGTGGTGTGTGTGTGTGTGGGGGGGCCTGTGGGCGTGTGTGTGTTTAATCATTCCCTGCTCGCTCAGTGTCATTTTCATAAATCGGCTTTTTGTGGGCAGCGATTAAACTGAAGGTCTACTTTATGGGCCCGTACATCCAGCCAGTCAGAGAGGTGCTGCCGGAGCTCCACCTTAAACACACCTTACGAGTGTAATTCACTGCTCGATTCTGAGGTGAGAGGAGGACTGCAGAACGAGAAGACAACTATTGTGGTGAAGGTAATAGGTATGATTATGTGTGTTGGACAGATAGAAGATGCAACAGCAGAGTGGAGCGATACGATTAAATGGTACGTCAGTAGAGGGCGCTATCTGTTGTGTAACTGCTCCGTAAAAACATGTGTTCACGTTTTGAGCTGATTATTCAGAATTAAGCCTCACTTTCATGCAAGCTACTGTCGACGCAAGCTTGTGTCATTCTTTGAGAAAAGCCTGATAGTTTCTCTTTAGACACATTTTGAAAAATGCTCTCTAACATGATTTATGGGGATTTATGCTGTTTCACTTAATTTTTTTTGCCAAAAAATTCAAGTAAAGCTCTAAAAAAGTGTCTGGAAGGACATCTACTCTTTCTTCCTCAATAAAAAATATTGGACTTATGAATCAAAGTCTTTCTGTGTTGCCTAACACCAATGCTTGTCTTAGGTTGACAGCAGAGTCAATATAATCAAGGTCTGACAGTTTTGGTGACCTAAAAATAAGAAAAGGCCATATTTTTTAAGGGAGATGATCTGTAAATGTGTTTGGTTTGATGTGTACTTACTTTCCACTGTGAGTATGATGGGCTGGCTGGTTTTGTTCTCCCCATTCTTGTCGTTGACCGCCTGGGCGTAATAACGTCCCGCATCAGGCGCCACAGTGGACAGGATGACCAGCGTGTTTTCCAGGGTGATGGCACTGGGTAAATATGCATTCACGCCACAGGCACACATTAGTTTAGCGTACTTTTAAGGATACTTCATTGTCTCACCATCATTTGCACTCACTTAAGTTCAACTTTACCCAATAAAGACACAAACAGCATTGAATGCAATTAAATCAAACTGGGGGTCATCAATTTTGCTCGCAATTAATCACACATCCTCGGTCAGCTGGTGTGCATTTCAACATCCGTCCACTAACACACACACACACACTAAATGGCACACAGGCACACAAGCACTAACAAGCACAAAGACCCACACATATCATTAAAACCAGTGAGTAGTTGTTCCTCACAGTCGATAAACCCTGAGGGTAAACTGACACACAAACAAACACATGAATTATGTCTGAAAAGAAGCACACAAAAAAAAGCAATTTTTATAAGCTCTTCCATCTTCAAGGTACCACAGTGTCTTCATGGAATAGTTCAGAATATTTCTCATTATTTTAGACTCACTGTTCCTTGAGGACTTCGGTATTAGCACAAAGTTTACTGTGATTTTAATGGCTGCATAAGTAACAGTAGGCCAGCCTGAGTTATGCTCTTAGAACCAGTTCGTCAGTCTGGCTTTGTGGTTTGAAAAGAGTCTGAATGCATCCAGACAAATGAATTGCTCTTGCAACAGCTTTGTGCAACTAATGAACTTACATTTCTTTATTTTAATCTTTTTGCTATAATGTAAAGCCACAGTCCATCTCTTTTTTTTTTTTTTTTGCAGACCCATTATAAAGATGGATAATAGCAACAGATAGATAACACGGGGGCACATGGAGTCCCTAACTTAGTATCGGTAGAGTGTCTTTTTAGATTAAAATTGATTTTTGATTCCTTCCACATTAATTGCATCTACAGTCATTTCTAATAAGAAAAAAAAAATATTTAATGTAAAAAGTACATGCTGGCAATTACCCTGAAAAATACCTAGCTGTACCTTTAAAAATCCTCATGGTGATTGAGTCCCTGCAGCCTCGAGAATGGCTAAACATTGGTTAGGCTGATGGCCTCAAACGTTTGAGAAGGGCCCATTAAATGAAAGCTGACGCTAAGAAGGCGGCCAGATTAGACGCTTTGTATGTGCCAGCATCTGCCTGATCGGCTCGGGATAAACAGACACACTCCTGGACAATTAAGGAGCTGCGGCTCTCACCGAGTCAACAGACACTTAATGGAGACACGCAAACACCAACATACACACACGCGCCTGTGAATATCAATGTGGTCTGACACAAAGCGAGCAAACAAGCGGTAAATGCAGAGTGTCCTGTCAGTGCCTCTCACTGTCACAGAGCAAAGCTTCACCGCGTCACCTCTGATAAGAGTCAGCGGCAGAGTAACCGGCTCTGGAATTGGTCGAAACATTCATGAAAAGGGGCTGAGATTTTTCGAAACACTTTCTCTGCTGCTTGTACTGTGTTTTTCGGAGCCCTGCAGGCAAGAGATACATACACCAATCTATGTTTTTTAGGGAGGGGGACAAGAGCATGCAACTCAAAGCAGAAGTCATCATGTCAGCTACGAAACAGCGGAGCCCGCTGTTGAATAATAGAGGAGGAGATGGTTTCTGAGGAGTTGTGCACTGCCTTCCTTTATTTGTATGGATGGCGAAATTAATCTCAGGTGATTACCCTCCAAGTATCTCTGCAGGAAAATTGCATATCTGAACAGACATGAATCCAGCAACCAAAAATACAAAAAAAAACCACATGCACGCTCACACAGCAAAGCCCATACAGATATTCAGTTACCTCGAGAACACCCGTTGTGCACATACAGCCTCACCACATGCACATATGCACATACACACACCCTCCCACACACACAAATCCACCCAGGGGTGAGTGCTGTCAGTCAAACATATCATCAATTGAGGCCTTTTGTCCAGTTTTGTCTAATTGGTTCCCCTGCTGCCTGCTCTATCTCCACCCTTCAATCATTCTGCCTGCAAAGTCAATAGCAGCGATATAATAACCCGCTTTATCACTGAGGAGTGATTCAATGATGAACACAGAGCCTGCGCCGAAATTCGTTCATCAACTACTCTGCTCAACTTCAGCGTGATGTGTGGGGGATTGGAGAAAATCTGTGAGCAGTATTGAACTTCTTGGAGTTCTCCGAAGTAAAAGATAATTCTGCTTCAGCAGCTCAGCTCCTCACCGGCAGCTCACATATGAGAACACACAAGCGCAGAAACACACGAGTCACATGCACACGCACACGCACACACACACACACGCGTGCCAAACAAAACAAGATGAGGTGAAGGCAGACTTACATACGGCTGCTGGAGGGAATCTTACGCCCATCTCTGAACCAGGTGATCTGTGGCCTGGGGAAGCTGTGTATCCTCGGCGCGTGGATGAGAGCACCCTCACCCTGGGATACAGTTTGAGACCTCTCACCCTCCACAAAGCCGCCCATGTCTAGCAGAAATAAAGAAAAGCATGTAAGAAGAAGAGAGAGAGACAAAGAAAATAAAATATTAATTCCAGAAGAGAATAACGTTGCCAACATGTTGAAATTCATGCCAGCAACAAAGAAGATGAAAAAGAAGAATTGTCATTATTACCCAGTTAAATACCTTTTTCAAAGCCTAAGCTCCTTTACTCAGTGACTCATCCACATACTGTGCATGACAAGCCTTTAGCAAAGAAAAAAAAAACCAGCGCCCTCCACTCACTCTGCCAGAAACGGGGCTGTATGGAAAGAAACCCACACTTACAGGCAACCTGCACTTCAGTGCTGCACTGCATTATTGCGCCCACTCGGTTTCTCACAATGCAGCGGTAGTGGCCAGCGTGTGCTCGGTCCAGCGAGGGTATCAGGTACCTAATGGGCATACGCAACATAAAGTGCCGTTAGTCATCATCGTCATGACAGCAGAGCGACATTTGTCATCTTGACGCTTTTATCCCTCAAATTTGAGATGCTAAATTAATTGAGTTTTTTTGTCTGGCACCTGTGAGAAAAACAACAGCTTAAATGGCATTTCACTTAGGAGCCAAAAAAAAAAAATTTTTTATTGATTGGGCGCTGATGTTGCTCTGGACAGTTGATAGTGAAACCTCAAGAAAGGAATTTTAAAGGCAGGTGGAGAGCGAACAGCAACGCAGCAAAGCTTCTGACTGGCAGAAGTGACAGAACGCCACCGTTAGCCTGCGTCCTCAAATGAATGCGATCATACGAGCGCCTCTGCGGGCGCAGCTCCGTCTCTCACCCTGACGTGCATCCATGTTAAGTGGCATGTGTGAAATTCTGGCTAGATAACCCCTGAGCCCAGTCCCCCCTTTTTTAATTGGTTTGTTTCAGCCACTTAGCGGTGTGGAGTCCCCCCCTGCCCCGCACCCCCCCTGCAATGCAATTCTGGGGTGGTGTGGGTTTGGGTTGGGGAAGTGGGGGGGTGGCGTGGGTGGGGGGTCTGATTAAATGGATTCCAGTTCTCCTCTTTGATCAGGGCTGGTGAAGAATAACAAGCAGAGGGCTGGTCTGCAAAAAAAAAAAAAAAAAAAAAAAAAAAAACAAAAAACCAAGAGACGAACCCCCGTGTGACCAGAACCCCCATGTGGGGGAAATAGGAAGGCGGTGTGGGGAAAAAAAGTGGGAGGAAG
>JAQNCA010000011.1:2105961-2131405 GCA_029783725.1 Acanthurus tractus
GCTGTAACAATCCATCACATCCGAACGCTGTGCTACCAAACGCGCTACGCACATACGTACACACACACACACACACACACACACATCACTTTTCTCTTACAACTCCACTGGACAAACTCTTTCTCACCTCAGAAATTGCTATTTTGGTGCAGGGCTATTCCGTCTCTCAGCAGTTTCACATAAATTCTTCCTCCCTTTACAAACATTCCCTCCTGGCTCCCTTCTACCAGCCCCTCTCAACCACAAACTGCTCTTTTCCACTGCCAACTCTGTCTCTCACCCTCCCTCTCTCACCTTCAGATGCCACCCATCCACTGCCTCCATGCCTGACTGCCTTGACAGGCCCGAGATTCGAGCGAGGGGGGGTGGGGGGGATTTGATCCCTCTGTGGAGCGGAGCTCTGGCAGTGGGGTCCACTCTGCAACCGCGGGATGCAGAGCCCTGAGCCACCGATTAAAAAGTCATGAAGGCTTTTAGGGGCATGCAGGGCTGCTGTTTCCCACTCTTGTGCGGATTGGCTGCCTGGAAATAGTCTTTGTGTTCCTGAGACAACAGTAGATTATTCAGAAGGCGGGGCTGGGTTGAGGAGATGCGGGTTAACAGAGCAGCAGTGCGTGGGCCACCTCGATCTCCCCTGTGCTCTTAAGCAGCACTCTCTTGGCCCCTCGCTTCCTTAGATTAGATGAAACACCCACAGTCTATATCTACTGTACATCATTATCCCCTATATGAGCATTGTGTCCCGGCTTTACGAGGGTGGGACTACAGCTCTTTCAAAGCATTGGCTTCCTCCCTTCTTTTCAGTGCAGAGATCAGCTCTGGTTACTGAGGATCACATCCAAGGTCAGTCCTTGACACTCCTGTCATCCTTTGTGTGCAGCTTTATACGAGTACACAGACACAGCTGGCAGCGCGTAGAGGTATCGACACTTTCTTTGAAGATGAATAAATGCACTAATGAGAACGGTTGTGAGCCAGTATATCATCCACCTGAATGGTTTCACTTTCAAGAAGGGGCACACAAATCAAGCCGGTGACCATTTGCCTCATAATGGCCACAAGGACAGGTCATATACAACAATGCGCGTGTGAAACAAGCACTTAATGTGCTAGGGGTGGAAAAAAAAGAAAGAAAGCACTAGACTCCCCATATTAGTTTAGTCTTACCAACAACAACCATCCATACTATTGTCACAAATAACAGCCAGCCACTAATGGAATCAATAAAGGCTTGCAAATATTTACAGGACAAGAGAGCCCCAAGGCAATCAATTCCAATCTATAGGACGATGGAAGGTTCTACAGGGGCTGTGTTTCAGGTTAGAAAAATCGATAAAGTCAGCTTTGGAAACAAAGGGGAAAAAATAAATAACAACCTTATTTCAGTGGCACCCCTCAGTCTTTCACCCATTCGCTCTCTCCTTTCTCTCCATCATTCTGACCCTTGTATTGGCTCCTCCCTTTTTGTTTCCCCTGAATTTGACATCGCTGGCTGCGCCTCCCAGCAGGTATCAGGAACCGCAGGGAGTGCATCCAGAAATGCGGTGGGAGACAGCTTTTGAAGACGGGAGAAGCTAGTGGATGTGACAGGTTGTTGAAAGCCTGGGAGATAACAGCATCTGCTTCTGGAAGCCTGAACAGGTAGAAAGGTAAAGTAGAGGGTGGGGAATGAAGGGGTGAGAGGGCCACGCAAATCCTCAGGATAATAGGATATAAAAACAATGTTGCTCTGTTTCGGCATGCAGTCGCAGGCTGGAAGGAAGGCAGGCTGAGTGACGGAAAGTGAAGCGTGGAAGCAGTGCAGAGAATGCGAATTAGGGGTATATTAAAAACAGATTGCTTCCATTTCTCTCTGGGGGCAGATTTTTTTTATGCACAAGGTTGTAATCCCTAGTTTATGTTCTGTAGTAACTAGCTCGATAAAATACATCAACCCGGCACATAAAAAGTGAATAAAACAGAGTATATAAAAGTGTATCAGGGCGGAAGGAAGCTATAGAAGCCGAGACCCCCCAGAGTGATTGCTGATTTATTGATGGTTTGATGCCTGGCAGCGCATTGACGAGTTCTGCAACTTCTGATAAATAGGCGATAATGTCAGGTTGTTCTCCGGTTGGCACGCCGTTAGCAGGCCTCACGCAGCTCTCCGGTCTCCAGCCTAATGAGCAGGTAGTTGGAGGGAGAGGATAAACGGAGCAGAAAGAGAGTCTCACTTGCTGTGTTTTCACTCTCTCATGCACGACGCTCCTAGAGAGAACAATCAGACGGAGCTGCAGCTTCTGCCAGCGGCTATCAGTGTCTCTTTAACAACTCCACCTTCAGTTTGAGGTAACATACGTGCAGGGGTGGTGGCTGGAATTTTGCATAAATAGACCCAAATCTGAGCATATTTGAAGCTTTCTAAACAGTTGCTTCATAGGGGGGGACACAACAAGTGCACGGTTAATAGCAGAGTCATGCGACACAGTTCATATCACAATGCATTTGACCGCCCCAGGGCAGGAAAACGATAAGTGAAGTACCTGGTCGACCGCTTCATCACCTAAAGTGCCCGCCTCAATGCGTGTGTGTGCAACAGAACAGATAAATCAGGCAGATACGTGCATAAATCAACATGTTCCACCGTGGTTTACGTTTTTGCACTCGATGCATCATGCAGATATGAGCACTGCCGCATGGTCCGCACTCTGAAAAACGACTGTATCCTGATCTGAGAGATATTTCACTGCATGGCTCAATTAATTGAATTTTTTTTTTTTCAACTGAGCTGTGAGAGAAATCCATTAAAAAGATCAAACTGAAAATGCACCGGACGCAAAGTGTGCATGTGTGTGTGTGTGTGTGTGTACAAGGGATGGACAAAGAGAGAAAGAATAAAAAAAAGGGACAGGGAGAAAGAGAGAAACTGACCGCAAACTTGAGGGCCCACTTGGCAAAGCGCATGTGGTTCTGACTGCCAACTTGCGAAAAATGTCAATTACTCTCTCTACATCTGAAACTTTTATGAAGGCTTCTAGGCTGTATCAAAGCCTTCCACCTCGCCAGCGCCCTCAAAAAATATTTTCTCTCAGAGAAAAATCAGCTTTAATTATTGAAAGCGTGGCTTCAAGTTTATTAGTGCTTTTCGGGACTTCCTTCAAATAGCTGTCCGAGGCGCCGCTGTGCATATCAAAATGATCTTATTGATTCTAACTCGCTTTTCCTGCTGCAAACAGACAGACTGTCAAAAACCTCAGATCTGCTGCCTTCAGTGGAAGGCTTGTGATGCATTACAAAGACAACTGTTTGTAGACACACAGGAAACATGTAATAGCAGCAAACACAGATATGACTCCGGACGGAAATTAGAAACAAACAGAGCAACGAGTGATGGTAGCAAAAGCACAGAGAGGCTGAAAATAAAGTGCATAAATATGATCAAAGCATGGCGGAGGCAGGTGCACTTGTTAGCTGACCACATAGTGAATCAAGCCTGCTGGCCCCACCTTGAACTGATCCAGACTCCGACTCAACAGCGCGGGGCTGTATTTCTTTCTTAGCAGCATGACAGACAGACAGAGAAACAGGCGGCCCTGATCTTTCTCCTTCCATAAGCAACACTATTTTAATCCCCTCTGGATCAAAGGAGGCAGCGAGCTTTGCCTCCCTTTCATTAGGGAGGAATATGAGACACCGCAGAAACCCTCCTTCTTCTCCAGGATCCACTGAACGGCCAGGTTTGATCAATCAATAGCAGTCCACCAGCTCTGGCCTAAGTGCTCCTGCTCTAATCACTCTCCTCTGAAAAATGGTTTGTGAGGTGGTGGGACCTGCACAAACTTTCATCAAAACAGTCTTTGGTCTGAGAATGAGTCGAATTATAGTGCGCTTTGTTATGTTCTGTTCCAGCAGAAAAAAATCTGCTGCCTGACAAGCACTGCCTCAGTACTTAAGTCTCATCGCTCGAAACATGAAAGGCTGGATGCTGGTGAAAGGACAGAATAGGGATCAGCCAGGCTGACGGAGTGGCTAAGTACAACTGGGCTGCTGTCTGACTCCGCCATTGTTGTTCACTGGTGGGACGTAATCTTCTTAATCACGAGCTAAACCTGCAGAACAATTGACCCATTTTCATATGCAGCTTCTTATCTCTGAATGCGTGCCCATATCTCATTTAGAAGTGTTAGAAATCCTTCTTCAATCTAGGTGATCTGTTCTCCCCAACCTGCCTTCACATCCCTCTAATCCACTCTGATCTAATCCAATGCATATCAACCACAGAGCGTCATGTTTTTATATTGAGTACTCAGGTTATGCTGTGCTGTGCTGTTTAACACTGCTGAGGTTCCTCTTAAAAAAATACTCATTACTTGCTACACTTTTATGTATTTTGAATTTATTCTTATTCCTTTATCTTGCATTAATCCTTTCCATGCTTACTCCTTGGTTCTTTTTGTACATCCAAGTACAGCTCAAGTTCTTCTTCTCTTAAAGTGCTAAACTTTTACATCCCAGCAGCAAAAAAAGCAGCAGGCAAGGGCAGGTTGTTGGTCGAACTGGGATGAAAATGTGTGTTTTTTATTTACACATCTGACATCAAGCAGAAGTGAAAAAAATGAGAATATTTTAACATTTTCAAACTTATAATAGAGAGACTCCACCATCACTGATGTGAGCTCACATCTAAAATTGGATTAACAGGTCCAACCCCTAATAAGGAGAGTCAAGTCGAACTTATTTGTGCAGCGCTTAATCACATTAGTCTCAAAGAGCCACACACCCACATTTTATCCGAAAAAATGGCTGATTGCTTTTCAGCATCGTATGAAATTGCTCGTTTCTGCACTTACTGAGCAGGGGGAAGAGAGCATGTATCCTCTGGTTGTGGAAAGTGTTTGAAAACAGCTCACCCTGCTGAGATGCCCTGTGCTGACCGACGCTGAGGCTACTGAAGACATCTGAGGTTATGTTACTGACTGAGGCATCATTACTGTGCATATATATACAACTGCAAATGAGATGTAATTTAAACACGAGAACTGTTCCTACGAGGTCAGTAATTTAAGTCAAAACAAAAGTCTCCCTACCATGTTTGCTGATTTAAAATGCATTATAATAGTAATGGATATTATTATCTGAGAGGCTGGCGAGGAAATATTTGAAAGAGGGGGTAGAATACATATAAATACTGAAGTTTCACTGTTGATGGGGCTGGAAATCACAGAGTAGCTCACGCTACATTGCCCATGATGACAATGGCATCACGATGCAGCAGTTCTGTAACAAAAAAAAAAAAAAAAGATGCCACTTAAAAGGCAAAAAGCAGAAATTTATGTATTATTCACTGCATTGGGGTGTCAATTTCACTGAATTTGGCAACTGAGATGAAACAATGTAAAAAGGGAGTGCACACAGTCTTGGTTTGGTGGCTTTTTAACACACACACTGCAAGTTGTCTATGTCTGTGTATGCCATCATTTCAATGCAAAATAGCTGCAAACTGGCAAAAGGCTGAACTGCCAGAAGAAAGGAAAATGAAGATTTATGCCATGAAGCAGTGACTCTGGTAAGTTAAGTTGGCAGGGGGAATGCGTATTTAACAAAAATATTGATATTTGGCTTAGTATCAATAACACATCACAACAAGAAGTAATACAATATATTGCTAAATCAATATTTTGACCCAGCCTTGGTAAATAATGTGAATTTTTAGCTCTTTGCTCCTCCGTTGATCAGGTTTAATACCTCTTTGAATGTTTTCCTTTTGTTCCAGTTTGAAGTGAGACAGCTTTCACACTCAAGTTCAAAAATGATTTTTTTTTTCAACATTTTCAAAACAAGTGCAGTGACTAATATTTATAGATGACTGTTTTACTGGTGAAAGCGAGACATCGTTTTGAAAAAAAATATGACTGAGCAGTTTGTTACCACGCATAGAAGTTGCTTACGTATGTACAGGCCCGGTTTATATAATCTGTGTTTGTGTGTTTATCAGCCTGACAGTCTACCTACAGAGCAGAAGAGGGGTGTTACTGAAGGATTACCATCGCGGTGGCAGACTGTCTGGAGCTCAAAAATCTGTCGTTTTTTTTCCTTGACTGGATGCCAGTCAGCCTCCCTCTTTTTTCCTCCACCTCTCAACTCTCCCTCCCTCCCTCCATCTCTCTATCTCTCCTTCTCTGCATCCCTTCTCGATGTAATGAGAAGGGATGGGCTCTTGTCAGAGTGAGCAACGGTGGCATTATTGTCAGCGTGAGCTGTCTATCGTTGCAGTGTGTCGGGCCGGACCCCTCCTGTCGGGCTGTCACCGTGGTGCCGGGATGAGATGTGAAAACTTCGGCGGATTTGTCGAGGGGGAAATAAAGCATGGCACCCGACTGATCTGACACCCTTATCTTCATGGTATCAGTCCCCGCACACATAGACAAGTCAGTCAGCTGTATCAAATATAAGTAACACACAAAAGAAATCAATATAAAGTACATCAAAAGCTGCCCATCTACCAGTCCGTATGAAATTAATATGACATAAGCAGCTGACGCCCAGCGCGGGGAGTGTCAGAGTGCGAGGAAGCCTGCATGAAGAGCTCTGACCCACAAAGCTCCACTGGAGTTAAACAGTAGACTGGACAGCGTCTGAATGAACATTTCTCCTTTCCTTTATCTCTCCTCCATGCTTTCACTCAAGTTCAAAAATCTGAAAATCATCCCCGCCGAGAAAAAAAACCAATGCATCTGAAAGCCATACTTTTATACGCTCCCTCCAAAAAAAGTGCCGTAAAGCACAAAATTGCACATCCCATTTGTGATTTCTTTGTGAGACGTCTGCTTACAATTCGGAATGTCGTCTCTGCAGCATACTTGAAGCCACCGAGTGAATACAAGCTTTTTTTTCCTTTTTCTTTTTTTTTAATTTCCCTCTCACTCCCAGGGTGTCTGAGCTCAGGGAGTAAGTGTGGTGTAGACAGGAGCGAAGCCACCAGCTGCTGACCTTTTAACAGCATCACACAGCAGCAGGGAGAGCCTCGCTTTACCTGACTCACATCTTAAAAACAGCTAATCAAAAGGTCTCTAATGGGTTACCACCTGTGAGGAGCTATGTCTGTGTGTGTGTTTTTTCTATTTACTGATGTGTGGATGAGTGTATGTGTCTGTGTGTGTGTGCGCGTGTGTGTATGTGCATAATGATGGTGTACATATGCTCATATAATGTTTTGATTAAATTGTTACAAGTCAACAAGGAAAAGAAAATTACCTCTTTGACCGACTACAAAGTGGATGTGGGCTGTGCCGCGAATGCCCTCAAAGCAATTTGGAGTCGGTGGAATTTATTAAATCAAATCTGAGTTTAATGCTCATCCTTTAATTTGTAGTAGCTACACAACCGTACCAAACCACAGCCGTATTTCAACACCAAAACCACACCTTGAAAAAGGTCAGATGAGATCATGGTCTGGCCACCACGAACTACATCCCTCTGAGAGTGCATCCGAAGGCAGATTTAATGCTATTCTTTCATTATAACCAACTTACTTTGTATTTATGGCATCTAAGTGGCCATAAGAGTTTGTAATACTTTGTACTTTACAATATTTTTTAATCCCTTGTACAACCGCTATTGTTTTTGACCACAGAAAAACCGACTTGCTGCTCAACTAATGAATATGAGAGTGAAATCAGAGAGTATTCTACATTCACTCTTACATTCGTTAGTTGTGTTTCTGCTTTGGGGTGAATTCTCCCTCAAGGCGTATTTATGCTTAAGGCCAAAGTACTGCTTGAGAAGAAAGTGCAATTACACCAAATAAATCCCCTTTCCCACAACCTAACCCACTTCTGAGAACAATCTCGCCCTTTTTCCCCCGGCAAAAGAATCCAACCCACCTCGTGACTCTTTCTGCAAACTTCCTCAAAATCCCCTCATAATCAGCCCTGCTCCTGGACGGACTCTGTCTCCACAGCTGCTAAGGCCGTCCCGATAAAGGTGTGCCTCGCATTCATAAGACGGGGGCAACGCTCTGAGATATCCACTTATCGATCAGATCAAAGCAGTCAAAGAAACCAGGTGTCTCTCACTCCTGCCTCGGTGTGAGAGGAAATGGAGCAGGTGAGGGCGGGGGAGATGGGGGAGAAAAAATGAGAGGTAGCATGAAAGAAAGGAAAGTAGATGGAGACAGACAAAGGAGAACAGAGGTGGATCTCACTTGTGATAAGACCCATTCCCCTTGATCAAGCCAGTAGGGGGGGGAGGGAGGGTCGGAGTTCGGATAAGAGCTGGTGAAGACGGATGTGGTGGGAGCCAATGAGGCGAAATGGGCGAAAGTGGTGAGAGGGGAGTGGCTTAGGTGTTATTATAGCCCCCGCAGAAGTGGGAACTCAATCAGCCGCCAGGCGAGAACCCCATTGTGGCGACATGTAATAGGAACTGTGAGATTTTATTAAGAGAGTGCAATTGCATGTGCTCCTCATCAGGGTTTCCATTGTGGCTCTGGTGGTCACAATGACGTCCGGGGAAGATAGAAACAAGGTATTTACTGTCTCACATTCAGAAGAATAGACAGCTTCCAGAAATAGGGTTCCACTTTGACGTTAGAGGCTCTGTTGCCTATAATTGTCATGGCATCCTCTTGTTCGATCCGTTTCCTTCCCCATGCTTCTCGCCCTATTATTCCTTCAGCTCTTTTTCTTAGTTTCTCTTTTTCTCCCCCTCTCTCTCTCTCTCCCTTTTGCTGGCTATTTTATTTTATTGCTCTTTCATTTGTCTATCACTTTCCCGTCTCCCTCTGTCTGGCACTGTGATGGAATGGCACTGCAGAAAGCCAGCCCTTAGCAAGTTTTGTCTTTCCCAGTGACTGCATGCATAGCAAGTCTGGACTGTGGCTATTTAGAGAAGACAAGTGGAAGGAGTGGAGAGGAAGACAAGGGAGGACAGCACTTTGAGAAGGTGTTTCAGCTTGACTAGTGATGGACCCGGCCTTGTCTGTTTGTTACCGTCAGAATTCAGCTCTCCTGTATACAGACAATAAAAACAACGGAGGGGAAGCTGTTTATTCATTTTTCCCCCTCGGTCAGTACAGATAAGTACGGGTAAAGGGCATGTTGTTGATTGCTCTGTGTTTGCGCACAGCTTCATTGGAGGAAAAAGAATAGATTTTCTGTCTGTGTAGGTTAAATTATAATTCCTTCGCAGCTGAGATTCCAGAGGCTCCCATTAACTTTGTGTCTGAGTTCACTGCGAAAAAAAAATGCCCATCATATTTTCTCTTAAAGGATCATATTGGTTGTTTTGTGCCATTTTACTTTATTAACTGCTAGTAAACTGGGCTTTGCATTGCGGCTGTTTTTAAAATTGTTTTTTTTTTCCAGCAGCCTACTCACAAACCTTGGGGCCATGGCTGCTTTTAGAATTACTATTTTATTTCAATACAGGACGTTCTCAATGCAGTGCGACAATTAGGTAGAAAAAGGTGACAAAGACTAAAACTGAAATGCCTGGCTGAAGGAGAAGAAATCTACAGTAATTTGAAATATGCAAAAAGTCCTCCGTGTTTAAAGACACAATCTGTCTTTTGTAACTGCTCTTTGTTAAGCAGATGTTAAGTCTACATGTATGAACAGCGTTTTATTGGTGAATCTTCAAGGTGAAGCGATATTGTCACTGAATCAGTGGCACCGGAGCTACTTACTGGTGAAATCAAATGAAAGGAACATAAAAGCCACAGTTGTTATATGAATCATTGGTACCACCATGGGGCTCTTATGATTGCCACATTGCAAATAATAGACTTGTCAAATGTTAAGGCTTCTATAGGCTAGTTTTGTACAGAACTGAGAGTGGCAGTTTGGACTTGAAACAGACTGAATCTACCATTTAAACCAAGGAAGTATGAATCAGAGCTGATCATCATACCATGAGCCTGGATGACTTACAATATATGTGCATGAGTGCTTTTAAATAGTGATTATACTACTTACAAAAGAAGGTGAATAACCTGCCTAGTGGGTACAAATCCTGAACTGAAAAGTGTGTGTTAAAATTGGCAAAGTGAGGGTCTTCTGGTGGTCCTCATTTCCCCACAGCCCCTGTGTATGCACGTCAGTCCACCAGAGGTCCATAAATTTTTTGTGAGAACCTCCTCGATCTCCAGTGTTTTTGAAAAACCTTCTTTTCTGTTTTGATCAGCCGTAAATTTGCTTCAAGTACATAAAAGAATACTGAATAGCCAGATTGTATGTGTTCTGTAGAGAAGAAGGTAACATTAAAAAAAAAAAAAAACGCACAGAAAAGAAGGAATTGAAGCTGCGTAATATACGAGGTGCATACATTGTGATTCACAGTATTTTAATTTCATGAAACTGGCTGCATGCCCTGCTGTGGCACAAATGAAGGCATTTCCATGCATCAACATACTCTGCACATAAACAAAATTGTGCAGAAATGAGGCATCATTGCCTGACAACGCTATGACTATAGCATGGTTTAATTCAGGTACAAAAACAACCGCGCTTAGCTAACAAAAAGGCATGGTTTGGGCATAAATAAGTATGTACTTAGTTGAAGTTCGGACTATGTTTGTTTTTTTATTGAGAGTGGAAGATATTTAATGCCATGGTTACACTAATAACTACTTAGCTATGGGGAGGGAATGACTACGGTTATGCTGAAGGAAAAACAGTTTGCTGTCAACAGGAAATATGGAATTTACGGAAGTCTCTTGTGGCAAAGTCCCGTCTTTTGTTAACCCAACCATCCACCCTCTTATTTTGTCTGTTTAGGGCATGTGGTGAAATGACTGATGCTGTTATTCTCCTGATGAGGACAGTTAAGCAACAACAACAACAAAAAAGAATAAGAAAAAACCTTTTATGGTCCTTTATAATCTTAGATTATTAAACATGTTTTTAGTAGGGTTTTTTTTTTTTTGGTTAAGAGACAAATGTCATGTTGGTCCACGATGAAATTACTGCACTTGTTTTAAAAATACAGTAATGCTACTTAATTATAGAAGTCAAGTTGAATCGTGCACTGCAGCAATTATCCAATCCAACTAGCAAATGTATGCTCTTATGTTAGAAGAAAAAAGCAGATTCAAACAGAAAATGGAGTTTGCAGGCAGCTGAATTACGAGCTGGTATCACTATTCTCTGTCCTGATCTGGCTCTTTCCTAATGAATCCAAACCTACCACTCTCTGGTCTGGGCCACTTCTGCCTCTCCATCACGGCCAATCTGATAAAGGGATGAGAGAGGATATCATGTGTTCCTCGCACAAATCCTGCCTGTAATCCGTACATTGTTGTTGTTCTACTTCCCTCACTGTAATCTTCCTGCAAGTCCATTCTGTCCCTCCCAACAATCCACCGAATATAGAATATCAGGGGACACAAAGGAAGACAAAAGGAGACTGTTATCTGGAAATAACTTAAGGAAGTTCTAAGTTTTCTGTGAAAGAGGTTTGCTGATAGTGTTGGTATGCGGCTGCTTCACACGCCGGCCATCTGATAATGAGACAGGCCAGAAGGGGGTGAGGACTGAGATTATAACCCCCCCCCTCCCCAACAGGGATGGGGACCAGCACCGGCCATATGTGGTCCAGTCCCTCATAATCCCATTTGAACACAACACACTTAAAGTAGAAGACATCTGAGGAGAGGGTGGATCGAGGGATGGGGGGGAGGGGGGGTGTTTGAAATAAACGGATGAAGTGGTGTTGAGGACAAATGTTACTTCGATCAACAGATTAATTCTCCACCTAAGTCCATCAACTGGTGGAAAACCCTGAACAAAGCCCTGCCAAATGTTGTTTTCTCCATTTTTTCCTCCCCCTCCTCCCTCTTTCCCCCACCCACCCCCACCCTCCCGAGACCTGGCTTGATTTTACCACTGTTGCATTCATTGTGTTTATTTCACTGTATAGCACGCTCCATCTGCTCAGCTTCAGGAATGTAAAGTGATTGCTGTCGCACATAATTTCACTGATGCGACTGGATATTTGTCACAAGTGCGCCTCCACAATGAGCCACCCGAAGCGTGGGTAAAGTTGCATGCCTGCATACACACAGGTAACATTTTGTCCCCAAATACACATGCATAGACCCACACACACACACACACACACACTTGAAAAAGTTCTTCTTCAACCGGCCATTATTTTTATCCAGACACTGACAGTTCCAATCTTGTATGGCATCTGAGCCCATTAGTGTCAATAATAGGCTCTTGACAAAAGGGAACAAAAACCTGCAAATGGATGCAGACGCGGTGAGAAGCACAGTGAATTAGACTAACCCTGAAAAAGGCGCAATGCAGCAGAGCTGACATAAACCATAAAACTGCAAAGAAAATGAAGCAAAAGCATAGTTTTGAAAATATTGAAAAAAAATGATGCGATGTAGAGGCATGCTTCACTTCTAACATGAGATGCGATTGCTACACAGACTCTTTTGTTTAGATTGGCTCCTGTCCCGTGATTAACAAGCGTGGAGCCAGGTGTTGTTGAGCCTCAGGGTCAGTTTGGGGGCTCTGTTGGCTGGTTGATAGTGGCAAAGCTGCGCTGAACACTGTAAACTTGACTGCATGCCACAGGATTCAATTTACAAGCTGTTGGTTTAAGCTGGCACAGTGAACCACCCCGTTGTTTGCACCAGGACGCACTGGCTGCTTTGGAGGCTTTTTGTCCTGCAGTTAACGAGCACTCTGATGGGAGATGGGAAACCGAAATGGTCGATTACGGCTGTGATAATGGTAGACTCTTTTGTGTACTCCTCACAAGAGTAGAAAAACCTGTCCTCACCGAGAGGAAGGAAAACAAATGAGGAGGAGAAAAAAAAAAAAAAAACCCTCAGTTTGCAATCCTGCAAAGCCTGGTGCTTTTATGTGATGTGCTGACTGAGGGCTCAGTGCTCTCCGCCTGTGGATCTGGATCCCAGTCAAAGGGATCACGCATGCCCAACACCTCACCAAACCTCTCTCTCATCCACTTCCTCTTCACTATACACACACACATTCACTCCCTTATAAAGGTGTTAGAGGCACACCGGGGCATTGCTCTGACTTCCTGCTGTATTCTGTGGTTTTAGGGGTTATTCAAATTCATAAACAATGCTGCAGGCGTTTCTCTGTATTCAGAAAATGCCGACTGAATATATTAAATGAATATTCTGACTGGAGCATCTAATTTTGAAGCTGCTTTGGATAAAAAAAAAAAAAAGTAACAAGTTTTGAAAAACAACATATGGTGGTTAGCGACCGAGAAAACAGGCTTTCACTCTTCAGGAATGAGAAGAATTGTGGTTATTATGGATTTTAGTAAAATCATATTGAAAACCAGTTCCCGATAGTTCAATATATTGGAATCACATGCCTCCGAGCTGCTCAGTTTATCAACACTGACATATTTTTCTGACAGTTTCACAAAACAATGTCAACATTTTTAACTTCACACTTGCGCATCTACACTGCTGGATACCGGCAACAATAAGGAGGCATGATGGAAAGGAGGAGACCAAAGTGTTTATTTCCCAAGTATGGTTGACAATAGTTCTAGGTTTAATATCTGTACAACGATATCTTCAAGTGAGGCTGGAAACATCATCAATATGCTGATCGTCTCCTTTCATCTTTTTTCGCAGCAAGGGCTTAAATTACATGAATGTCTTGTATTTGACATGACATACGAGCACCACTGCTTCCCAGCTGAGCACCACATCTCCTGTAACCATCCATTGTTAAAGCGCCATGTAGTCAGAACGTTTTCTTACATCAAAATAAACCTAAATGGAAACGATCGCTGTACAAATATTCTCTGATTTCAACCATTTTAGATGATGACAGTCTGAGTCTGTTGCTTCTTGCTAGCGCTCAGGCAACAGCCAGCATGACTTCCTGTCACCCGTTCTGCTCTGTTTCTAAATTGTGTTAAAAAAAATACAGCTGCAAAACACTTTCTTTGACATTAAAGACCTGTGTAGGCCTCCTTTTCCCTGCACAAATAATTGTTCAAGATTCTGTGAGGAAATCAATAACAAATTGGCCCAATTAGCAGTGTCAACGATGGCATTGTCTTATCAGTTTCCATCCCTGCAGGGGGACATATTTTATTTTGGCACGAGGCTTCAGAGGGCCTCAATAACAACAGCGTCTTCTTAAATCCCATCCTCATCACACAAAGAGAGAAATATAAAGTGCATGCATTCACATGCTCAACGAACTCACAGAAAACAGACAGGACAAAAACACAGAGCACACATCACCATTTTGAACCAGGTGCAGGGCGAACACAATCAATCCTAAATCTATTTCACTTAGAGATCAAAACTCTTAGAGATAAAGGGTTTGAGGAGGATCAAAGAGATTTCTCTCAATCATGACAAGTCTGCAGGTGTCTGAGGTGAAGAACCACTGCTTTCGTTATCGGGGGCTGAGATGACAGCATCAGTTAGCGGCGAACGGTGCCGCGAGTTCAACACATTTATCTCTGCCCGGAGGCCCTTCAGCCACAGCTACACTGTCACACCAGTGATGAGGTCGTGCTGAGTGACCAGGCTCTGTCCTCAGTTGATTAGTCCTGAGAGTTTACAAAGCCGCCGCAACTGTGGGCAGCCATTTGTCAGGCACCCTGTAATTAATCCATTTCCATGGGAGCCTGTTTTGGGACTTTGGGGATCCATGAGGAGGCCCTTGAAAGGCAATCATTAGCCACAGGAAAATTGAGTAGTGTAACACACAAGACATAGACAAAGAAGAACATTTTGAATGACACTGAGGCATCTGATGTGTTCGCAACCCTTTACCTCTCACTAAGAGGGTTGATTAGAGAGAAGCCATAGATCAGAGAGTGAAGAAGCCGCCACAGTAGGAGAGACAGGTGGAAAAGAGTTAAAGAGGGGGAAAA
Organism: Acanthurus tractus; assembly: GCA_029783725.1. NCBI lineage: Eukaryota > Metazoa > Chordata > Actinopteri > Acanthuriformes > Acanthuridae > Acanthurus > Acanthurus tractus. Next base: position 2,120,833 of record JAQNCA010000011.1, read on the forward strand.
AAGATTGCTCTCTGAGTGGACTCATTTATCCAGGCACTTTAAGGTCATCACTTGTCTTTTTGCTATGACAGGCAATATTTGAGCATTGTGAGCGGATGACATTTCCAGGAGGCTGTCTTGATGCCTTGCAGAGCACAGCGATGATGGGAAAGGTAATTCACATACAGTATCTACAGGAGAGGGAAAGGCCCATTGCCTGGAGAGACAGCTGACTGTTATTCGACCCTTAGAATTGAGGTGGCGCCATGCTATGCTAATGGCTACATCCCCTGTTGATATCACTCCACCGTTTGCGAGAGGCGATTTATACCCAGTAAGGGAGAAAACGTTTCCTTCAATCGCACAGGTGTTTGACACCATGCCTGAGCTCACAATGTTATCTCCAGCTCGACCAGGAGAAAACAGATGTCCAGTGTCTCCCTATAGTGCTGCTTCCCACTTCCCAGCGGGCATGCACAGAGTCACTCAGTCACCCACGCATTAAAGAGAGGCAGCTGCCAGAGCATTAGTGTCCAAAAATTCAGTGGGAGACAGACATAAACAAGCATGACAGTTGGTTTTGGGGATGCGAGGAACGCTGATTGACAGTGCTCTGTCGGCCGGATTAGAGACGTTCATTTCGTCCTGAACTCAATTATATTTTACAAAGGCTGACATCCCCAGTTAATTGCAGCCTTTCCACATGAGGGAATTATTTGCACTTCTCAATTCCCTGGCCATGTGTACTCTGTTCCGCATGTACAGGCTTCATCTAATGTGTGGAAATATTGCAAATTAGATCAGTAAAAAAAAAAGAAAAAAGGAGGAGAGGGGGAAAAAAACTGGGAAAAGACAAAAAAACTTAGAGAAGTGTCAAGAGGCAGAGAGAGAGGAGTGAAATACTGGTGCAGCTTCAAGAGAGGAGCGTCTGGGTGAGTAGTCTGCCTCCGTCTCTCAAGTGCGTCTGGATCTTAGCTCAGAGACGGCTTAGTTCAGAGACAGATCCAGAGTGACAGCACCGCGATGATTGACACACTGATGAAGAGGAGAAGAGGAGAGGAAGAGAGGAGAAAAAGGTTGTGCGGCGCCAGTGGCTCCACTGTAATGAAAATGTGAGTCTTGCCCATGGTTCGATGTGACAGGAATCCCAGGCCGGGCTTGTGCCGAGGAGGTAATGTCAGGGAGGTAATGTCAAGGAAGCCCACAGGCCCATGTACACGAATGTCTGCGTATGTGTGCAATATGTGCCTACACACATGACTGTGTTTCTGTGGGACTCGGGGGTCAGTAGGAGAATAAAGAGAAAGACTCTGGGGCTTGTATAGCCTGGATTACCCCGCCATTTCTAATTCACCCCGAACTCCTATTTCTAGATATCCCATGGTTGACATGTGTCACCACACACAGTCAGATTACCAGGTCTCTAATCCACCTCTGAGGCTGGCTGGCTGGCTGGGTGGGTGAGAGGGCTGAGGATGATCTGCCACACCACGAATAATCCAGCACCTAGCATTTCCACATTGAGGAGGGAGATTGGGGAGGGGGAGTGTTGTTGCTCTCCTTACTGTCACCGTCGCTGTATGCTGCAGATGTATGCAGCCTTGGATTAGGTGGTTTGTTGAACTGGCTGACATGTGGACAGACAGCTGTCAGCAAGATGCGCTAAACCGAATCGCTATGCAGGCCCTGTATCTCTCCGCTACCCTTGGGTTGTCCCTGATCGGCGAGCAGCTAATCCCGTATCATTGTTTCGCGGTTTTGTTTGTTACAATGGGTATCCGTGACATCACTGGTGTTGACATGGGCTCACCAGCAAACAACACCCGTGTTTATCTTTGTCTGTGAGATACCGGCTGGAAAACACTCCCAGATGGGAGCATGCCGCTGCCAATGACATACCAGAGTAAATAGGTAGACAGGAAATATTTACTGATAATAATCTTATCAAACAGATGAATAGAGGTTCTCTTTTCCTCAACAATAGACATCTTCTTTGTTATGTTGGAAGCGACACATTCTGCATATATCCTGGTAAATGTAGCGTGATAAACAGGCAAGATGAAAAATAGTTGTTTAAATGTACACACACACACATACTGAGAGGGAATGATTCACAGACTGCAACAGATAAAACAATGATTCATTTTATATTTAACGTTGATGCCAGTCTATGTGGTGTGACTCATTCACCGAGTGTGCCTGGGTTGGGCTGCTCCTTCAAGGGACACTTGACACTGATATCTCATTTGGTCACTGCGACCCGACTACGAAGATTGTGCAAGTCATGATAAAAAATATGGTTTTTTTTTTCAGATCTCTAAGGGTTTTATGTTTTTCGTTTACACGGAAAATCAGCAGATAAGAGGAGAATTCTTTCAGGGGAATGAAGTATCACTGAATCAAGACTTTAAAGATCCAATGGGTAAGATTTAGTGGCATCTTGGGTCATGTGTGCAGATTGCGACCGAATGAATAACCCTGTGCTTCGGAGAGCCTAAAGAGGCTGGTAAAAATGAGGAAAAATCAAAAGGTTTGCTTTAGAGCCAGTGTTTGGTTTGTTAGGTCTGAGTTATAATAGAAACATGGTGATGCGAAATGGCACACCCCATGGATGAAGAGCCAGGACCTCTGCAAATATAAAACGACTCATTCTAATGTAATGAAAACACAACAGTCCTCACATTCAGGTGATTTCCACAGTGATCAAATTATATTCATGGCCGCCATATTCCATTTCTGCTAACGGATCTCCCTTAAACCTACACAGCTGACCTTTAAGAGAAAACATATAATTTAGAGAAAATTCTTTTGTATATTTGTCTGTTCGGGTATCTCTAGCACAGAATTTCAAGTTTCTCAGTCCTTGGTGAGAAAGAAAAACAAAAAAATAAAGTTGTTTTTTTTTCTCAAACTTGATGGGAGATCTGGACAGCAGGGTGTTAGGGCGGGTCAGGTCCAAATCAAGCATAGGGACTCCCTGCTGCAAGGCACTCCACTGATTAAGACAGGCCAATCGCTCTTAGCGTCAAAGTCGGGTCTGATAAGGACATGGCTTCTCTCTCACCTTAAAGGAGGAGACTGTCTAGCCGAAGCTGCAGAGGGCAAACACTGGTTCTACCAAACCCCCCCATTAGTATAAGTGAACCAGAGAAATCCAACCTAAGGAGACCCCCTGACTCAATACAGGGCAAAAAAAACGCCTGCTTATTAAACTCGAGGAGCTTCAGGTTAGTCTGGAGTGCTGCTGCTGCTGCTGCTGCCGTAATGATGTAAACAATTCACACCGATATAATTTCTGCGAGACAGAATTATTTTGCAAGTCATTGTTCTGTCATTGTTTTTGAGTGTGGGTGTTGCACTCCATCTGGGAGATAGGGAAGTCATTAACTGAGCGCAGTCAGTTTCCAATCACTGTAAAAGTAATGGTGAAATTGCTGAAAATTACATAAAACTAGTGTCTATAAAATCCAAGCAGCAGCAGCACTTATAACCTCCCTCTCCAGATGTTAGTTAAGGTCAGCGCTTGAACGGTTTGCAGGATAGTACAGCGGCTGGCTTCTACTTGGATTATACTGTTAACTGCAGAGAGAGAGAAAAAAAAAGAGAAAGAAATCACTACGCAGGCAGCCACTTACACCACCATAGCATGGCCTCAGTGGTTATCACAATAAATGAATGATGTGGAGGCAGTCATCATGATGGAGTGACTGAGCTAGGCATGTAGGGGCTATGTAATGTATTTTCTATGTGTCCGGGCCGGGCTGTTCAAACACTATATTAATGGTGGATGTGTCCCACGGGACGGGAAAGCACAGGTTAGACACAGAGACGCAGATTGAAGACTGGCCACCTCTCTGCTGCAGGGCCTGGCCACCAACCTCACAGAATTTTTAATGGCACACTAAAATGCTGCGTTAAGACTAAATTGCTGCCCTCAATGGGCAACAGATGATGGAATTAAAGAGATTTAGAGCTAAGGGGGAGAAATGGGCTGCGCGTGTTTGATGTGGGCCTGGGAACGAGGGAAGAGAGGAAAGAGGGCAGCAGAGCAAACCCAGGCAGCATCTGGCCCTTGTAGGGACAACACAGCTCTCTGGGAAGTCTCTGCGGAGCGAGAAAAGGGGCTGACTGATAGCTCTTTCTAACACCCGCTATGTGCACAGCCTGGCACTCAGCTACTGGTAACACCTGCTGCACCCATATGGCACTACAATTTCAACCATCACCTAAACAAAGCTAGAATAGTGAGGTGCAAAAAAAAAAGTTGCAAGCATAGAAATGCGAGACCGCTGCCACACACACACACACACACACACACAAAAACGCTTATATCAACCAAACCCTTACTCCAGGTAACCATGGCAACCACTCACCTGTCGTCTCCTCGACAAGAATAGGCAGACAGCCAGGTCAGAGTGACACATTTTCTCTAACTTGCAAACACGCAGGATGATTTGTCATGTGCGACGCAGTCTCCCCAATACTCTCTCATATTCCCACCTGAGCGTAAACAGGCGCACACACACACAGCTTCCTCTGTACACATCGGATATATCATCCAGCTTTCCTTATCTCTCTGCCGCCGCTCTCTCTTTGTCTCTCGTTCACCGACACTAGCGGTGTCATGCAGACACAGACAAGTTTTATTTATGTAGCCCCCAAAAATCCTGATTCACAATTCGCTTCGGGGAGGGTACGCAATCTGCACAACATATGTCACCCTCTGTCCTTGGACCCTCAAGCCAGGTACAGAAGAACTCCCCTCCTGCATAAAAATATACTTTAAACAGGAAAAACAGAAACAGAAGAGGAATTTATCCTCAAGGACGGACAGATATGCAACTGATAGTGTTGAACAAACCAACAAAATCACAACACAGGCAGATACAGTCTTCCTCTACAGGTGGATCATAAAGTACAGAAGAATGTGAGATGAGCGCACTAACATATTGAGCTGAACACTACTTCTATCACAGGAAGTTGGCAAAATGCCTTCTGCCGCCCACCAAAATGGCAACAGTTATCCTGACCTGGCATATTCAGAGCCCCCGTGAAAACGTGGCCCAGCATAAAGGGCTAGTGGGCTGCGGCAGCCTCTCTATTCACTAGAGACAAAACCTGGATCTGTGGCATGATCTGGCTGGCTGGACTTATGAATAGAGCCAGCAATCCAGCAATGATAGCCCCTGTTATCCCTTATACTATGAAGCTCTGCCTTTTCTGTATACAACATTGATGAAGAGGGGGGGGGGCGCATTGGTGTGTAGTAGACTAGAGAGGGAGGGGGGTGTAGACAAAGACCAAAAACGAAAAAAAAAAGCCACTGATGGTGACAGCTCTGTGCTGCGTGTGCACCCGCGATAGCGCCATGCAGCCGCAATAAAGGGGACGAGGGATTCCAGACACACGGCTGCAACGCACACGAGCGACAAGCAGTCAGTGAACACTCGTGCGCACAAAAAAAAAAAAAAAAAAAAGCGTACTAACCGCAGCCTCATCCCGCACTACTCTCCCACACAAACTTCTGCTTTTATCTCATCCCAAGTGTGGAGGGGAAGTTAAAAATAATTCGAACAAGAAAGGGGGGGCCGGCAGACTGACACATTCAAACAAGCTCTGGTGTGAGGAGAGGATGAAGCGAAAGCACGGCGGTTGTTGATAAGTTAGAACGGGACGGGCTTTATCCCGAGTGATAAGAGTTGGGGGAGGGTGGGGGGGTGGGCCTAAAACCACCTTGACTCTCATTTTTCCTGCCGCTTTCATCTCTCCGCACACCGCAGACCTTGTGACTCACCCACAAACAAAAAAAAAAAAAAAAAAAGAAAACCAAAACCAATAGCCGGCAGATAGCATCTCTTACGCTAACAAGCTTTTCACTTGGGGATACCATCAGCCCCCTGGTTTTTCTCATACAGCTAATTAGGGATGGACTGAGAAGCAGACCTGCAGCTATCTATCCACCCTGTTTTTTCTTTTTTTTTTCACCCTCTCTCCTCTTAGTCTTTTTCAAATGTGCTGCTATTCTGTCTCGGTCCTGCCTCTCTGTCTCTGTCACTCCCTCCGTCTATCTCTCTCTCTCTCTCTCTCTCCTTCTCGCTAGTACACACTCACAAACACACTCGCACACACCTCCGTCTCGATTCAATCCACACTCCATTCACTCTGTGCTTCTATATCTATCTTCCATCTTCCAATCCACTACTGCTGCCGCCGCCGCCGCTGCCACCACCTCCACTGTGTCCAGCCCAAGGCCACTACTGCCTCTTAATCCCATTAGACCAAACACAATCAATTATCCAGCCAGCCATAAGGATCTGAGAGCATTAAAAGGTTAGCTCAGGAGATTTAAAACCATTGATGTCTATGACAGGAATGTGGCCACCCCTCTCTCCACCTCCTCCTCCCCCTCCTTCCCTTGAGCAATCGCCGCTCACCAGTGTGTTGCTGTCCGTGTTTGTGTGTGTGTGTGTATGTGTCAGCGCGTGTTCATCAACATGACACCCAGGCACCAACTTGAGCCATCATGCATTGCTCGCGGATCTTTAATCATGTCCCTGCAAGTCGTGGCAAATTACTGCCTTGTGATGGTAATCGATAAAGCGATAAATGCAGCCAGGGAGTGCAGGGAGCCGCTGGAGCGAAGAAATACCGACGAGGCCACTGGTTGAGTTTTTTTCTTTCTTTTTTTTTTTTTTTTTTTCTTCTCATAATCTGATCCCTTCTCGCAAAGAGTTAAGAGGCAAAAAAAAAAAAAGAAATAAAAAGAAAGTAAGACCCTGTTCTTCCAAGGAGGAGGAGGAACGTTGGTGGTGCACGTGCAGGCATCGGGAGATGGAGGAGCTGTGGAGACACAGGTGCAGGTCAATCAATGCTATCAGGCAGATAGACTGATATAATCATATCGTAATCTGGAGACTCAACCTCCCTCACCCCGCCACTGCCGGTCCATAAACTCCGTGCCCCTCTCCTGCTCCATTCATCATTTGATCTAATTCTCTCACTCCCTCCCCTTTATCTTTCCCGTGCACTCCTCTCCTACACCCTCTCCTCACTGACTTGTTCCTTCTCAGGCGAGAAAATTAAATACGATCATTCCTCTTCAAAGGCACCACTATTAGCCACATAATGAATATTCAGCTAATGTAGCAGAGAGAGAGAAGAGACCGTGTGGGTAACAGAAATAAGTGACAGCGAGAAAGGAAAGGTGAAATCCTGAAACTCATTTACAACAGCCTTACAGCACAGCCATAGAGAGAGAGGGAGAGAAAAAAGAAAAAGCAAACGAATGTGCACCGGCATATCATCTCCCATACAGACTTTATAGCCAAATAACACGAAACATTAATTATTACAAATACCTTATTACCATGAATGAACAGCCTTGTGACATTTAACGATGTGATTGTAGATCTACCTCATCAGAGTCCAATACATCATTTATGGCTCATTAATATTTCCAGTGATGAATCATTGATTATGGGGCTATTATGAAATACTTCCTCAAATCTCATGTCCCTGGTGCGACCTCCGTTGGAAAATCATTTGGCTAAGGCATGAAAGGCTCCGGAGCACTTGTGGCTCTAACTTTAACTCCACTCCTAAGGACTTGTCAGTCGGCGCTCGAGATGCAGCTGCCAAGCACCTTCTCCACCGGGATTCAAATGTGTTTCCTCATGCAGACACGATAGCCACTTTCCAATTTCAACTTCATCTTAAACTGCCAATTTCTGCCGCCGTGGTGGTGATTGAAATATGAAACCCCTGCATATATACAGGCCATTACAGCGAATACAAGGCCCCAGCTGCTGTGTGTCTGCTCAGGAGAGTGAGAGAAGAAGAAACAACAGGGATCAACTACAGCCGGAACACATTTCCATTTATTTATTATTCAATAACGTTGAATTGGCCCCTGACCCCCAGCAGCAGCTCACGCCAAACTACCCTCTGAAGAAAAAAATGGCAGCCTTGCTGAATAAGGGAGAAATCAAACAGTGTCCCTGGGGCTCAGTGGTATGAGAGTTCAAATCTGACAGAATTTGATGAGCCTCCCCTTTGAGTAAATCCCTCTTTGCTGGTTTTGATTCGAGCGAGCGTAAGTCAAAAGCAGAGACATTCCCTTTCTAGGGCAACACCATGTACACAGACATGCCAACATGCGAATAACAAGTAAATAAATGAGTCATCCCATTAAGCAGCGCTTCTTATGAGCATCCTTGACAGTGACAAGCATTTTTCCGAGCTCGCTCTTGCATCTGCTGCTACCCCCTCCCACCACCACCACCCTTTCCTCTTTCTTTCTGTCTCCTACCCCACACACCAAAATCTTTTTTTTTTTTTTTTGTCAGGGGCAACATGTAGTGCTTTTATCTGCCTTTTATGCCTCTCCAATTTTCAGCTGAACGGTTCGATGGGGAAGGTACTTCTAACCTAATTTCGGCTGGAGACCAGAAGATTATAAAGTAACCATTGTTCAAGTGCAAAACAAATGAATTGAGTAGCATGGCGGATAGCACAGACACCAGGAAATGGTGGGGTGGCTGGGTTGGGTGGGGGGTGGTGGGGCGGGGGGCGGGATGAGAGCGGTGGGGTCGGCAAATGCTGCTTAACAACACTGTTGTCTGCAGCTTTCAAGGTTGTTTCAGCTGTTAATTAGTTCAGTTTGATGGCTTGCATCCATGGGTGCAGTCTAACCCAGTTAAGTCAGAAGCTCAATGAGTTTTCTCTGGGCCTTAAATACTGAGCCTCTGCTCTACAGGAGCCCGGCTCAAGGTTAGCACCGTGGCGTCAGTCAAACCCAGTGTCCAGCGTTCACAGTCTGCCGTGCTCCTCAAGTGGCTGCCAGAGAACGCTCACCAAGGTTACGTCTGTCAGAGCCGATGAGTATTCCACTTATCTAAATCAAAGTCCTTCACAAATCTTTGAGGGATTGCTGCTGCCTGTGCTTCAAACCCGGTTAAATAAGGACTTAAACTTTTTTTTTTTCGGGGGGGAAAAAATATGGAAGCTTGGAGAAGCATCCATGCTGAACAGTTTGACAAATAACATCTTGGATTATTAAGCCGCAACCGATCAAATAAACATCTTCAATTAATCAATTAAAATTGTCGTCTACCGAGGGAAACAGATGAACACATTTGCATTTTCTTGTTTGCAGTATCTCTCATCTGTGTTAAAGAATGAACGCACTCAATAATACCAAATTTCTCTGACGGCTGTGTAGCGGGTTTTTTATTAGGTCATGGATTTTGGATGTTGACAAATAGAAAAATTAAACACTTTTATGAGACTTTTATATAATTTTTTAGTCTTTTTTTTCTTTCACTAGTCAAGGAGAAATTGTGCACATTTTTCCTACTCATTTTAAACAGCAGCAGCAATATTTAAGCAAGCTGTAGATCTAAAAGCATTCTTCCCCGTCTATTAAACACAATATGGGCAAATGCCTTTCAGTTAACATTGATTCATTATTAATGGCCGTATAGGGTAATGACTGTGCTTCAATGCCAAACGACAACCACAGAGAGATAAATTAAAATATCTTTATGTCCCCAAAGTCAGTCTGAAAGTAATGAATTTTGCATTGATGACAATGAATTACTGCGTTTTGTTTCCACAGGAAGCAGTCTATAAATTGGTCGACAGGCGATGCAAATGTGCTGTTTGCGTGACATAAATCACAAGCTAACAATCTGACACCTGTGGATTTTCAAAAGTAAGAGAAATTCCCCTTTCAAGCTACCCACCTGCTCGATAGTTCAAACATAACATAAACGATCCATTCACTGTGACATTATGCACAAATGGAGCAATTAGCTCTGATGGATGCTGGGATAATTATTATATCATGGAGCAAGACACGAGCTGAGATAGCCTTTATCAGATTGTTTGTGTCCAATGAGTAAATAGTATCACGCGATGACAAGATTGTCACTTTTAAATGCTGGGGCCTTTTTGAATGCAATCATATTGGGGCACTTGTCTGTGTGTATGTTTGTGAGTGTGTGTGTGTGTGTGTGTGTGTGTGTGGCTTGTTTGTCTGATCCCTGCAGCATCCTCCATCTCCAGGGGCAGCGGCTCCCTCTCTCATCAACCATGCCCAGCCAATGTGACTGTCACTCCCAATCTGCACTGAGAGGGGAGCCCGTGCCTATTTTTATAAATGTATTCATATTCATTAGCCCCGAGTGTCATTCATAGCTGCAGTTCTTTAATGCGGCGCGCAACCATCAGAGGCTGCAGGAGCCTGCCTCCTCTCATCTTGCAAATTAATAACACAGGCAATCACTGCAAAGGTGCCTACTGTCAAACAACAATGGCTCCTGATTTCCATCAACCGTGCGCACTTCCTCATTTCCACACGGCACACACACAAAAACACTCATCAGTGGTCTCCCCTTGGGGAATCTCAACAAGAATGCCATTGTACCAACCTTTGAAATATGGAATCATTAATGTAAGTGAGAATTAATTACAACCTTTTTTTTTTTTTTTTTTTTTTTACCGTTTGTCCCCCCGCAAATTTATGCCCGGTAACAGCGTGGTGGGAGCCGGTTAATTTTGCAGAAAAACATGTGGGCAAGTTGGCGGCTAATTT
>JAQNCA010000011.1:2131505-2156719 GCA_029783725.1 Acanthurus tractus
AATAATTAATTTAAGTTATAATTAATTAAAAACTTTTTTTTTTTTTTTTTTTTTTTTTTCCCTTTTGACCCACCGCAATATTCTGCCTCGTAACATCTTGGTGGCAGCCGGTTAATTGTGCAGAATAACTGGTGTGAACGTTGGCTGCTAATGAGAGCAATTAGGCATCAGGCTCACACGAGATTTAACTTCACCCACTTGCTCAAAGCCAACACGCTTTGCAGAGATCGGGGCTCACGTGTGTCACCTACAGTAATGCAAATGATGAACTCATTCTTCAAAGTCAACAAGGGTGCAAAAAAAGTCAAGCCTTTCTCTGTGAGTAATATCGCGGAGAGAAACGCGCTCTTCAAATTGTGACTTCACATGTTGACATTTAAACATCGCTCATGTAGAACTATTGAGACCAATCTTGTGCGAATGTTTCTCTCCGCGCCGTATATCCACTTTCTCGTGCACCATTTTGGGCCGTGTGCCTTTCTAAAGTAATGGAAGTGGGCTGCTTTTTCACAGCCATGCCATGTTTTTTTCATGGCCATTGTTTCTGCTCCACCCCACTTTAAATCAAGAGCACAATGCATTTCCCCCCCCACACACACAACCCCACTACCCCACCGCCGTACTTCACTCTGGACAACATTAATAAAAAAAAGCTTTCAATGATGCAGAATGCAACGCCACGTTGGGCCAGGAGCGGTGGTGTGATTAAAGCTTTTAAACACCACCATCCTGCGAGTTTGCATATGTCAGCTCTGCAGAGTGTGTTTGTACAAACGCTGGTAGGCTTCGTGTCCTCTTGGTCGTTTACCTTGTCTCTTTTTCTCTTCCTCACTGTTCTCCACTAATGCAAGGAGGGCAAGAAAAGTGCTAGGTCCACTTTAACATACATGCGGCTGTAACAGGGGCTGAAATAGCAAAATCAAGAGCATCAAGAGCTCTCAAAGAGGAATAAAATAGGACCTGTGGTTGCTGTGATTGCATACGGCAATCAATCACCGTGGCTGTACTTTGTCCCGTCTTTGCGACAGACACAGTCACATTCTTTGTCCAATCTTTTTAATTCACCTACTTAGGGCTAAGTTTGCTGTTGCAGCTTTTCTCTTCACACAGATTAACAATATCCGTCGTAAAGCATTTAAGCCCCTGTGGATCAGCGATACATGTACTTAAAGAAAAGCATTTTTGATTGGTCATTTCTTCTCACAATTCCTTCTCTGTAATCTAATGGCGGCGACCCCTTGAGTGATTTCTGTGAAATGGAAATAAAGCTTTTTTTTAATTGAATTTCGTAAAATTAAACATTGGCCAGAGCACTTCATTAAACTGATATAATACCACCGACTCTCTCATTTCTGCTGTCCCCACAGGCAGGGAACATGTCCAGCATTTTCTACTATAAGGTATGTGTTACACTCGAACCTTAACTTTTCCCTTCACTGAACAAGAAAACCACTCTTTGAAAAGACCACCGCACATCCTCCAACGTGCAAATTAAAACAGCTTGACCAGCAATTTGTGAAAGCTTTGACCACAATGAAACACAAATTTAGCCCGGAGCCTCTGCAGCAGCAACACGAGTCAGAGCAGCTGCAGCCATCATGTGTCCACATGTAGAATCTGCTCACAGAGCGGAACAAAAAAATGCCGAAAACCCCTGCTTTTGTTGCTGCCTTAATGCTCCCACTTAAGTCAGGCATCACAAATCAGTTTTGAGCCATCATATGTACGTCACATGTGATGTAGATCCGATTTGGCTGCACTCTCTCGGGTAAAGCTCTGTGTCAGCCTTGTGAGTGTGTTCACATGTCCGCTGCATCTCCAGTGTGGAGACAAGGGGAGGGGGCCCCAGCTTTGTCAGAAGTCCTCCTGGCTCGGTACAGTACCGTAAACCCCAACAGGGGACGCTCGGACTCGTTTGTTGAGGTACGTCTCTCTGGCTTTGAGACAAGAGGAGACAGTGACCGGAGCTTTTGGGACATGACAGTCCCCTGCAGAATTAAACAAGCTGTGTCTCAAGCCCCAGTGACAGGAAATCTCACTCAGATCACAAAAGGCAGCACTGATCGCGTCTGACATGTGCATCCTCTTCCCTCAGATGAAATGTCGTTGTTTTGTCTGGATCACTTTTACGTAGACATTTGTTTTTTTATGCTTGTGTGTGTGTGTGTGTGTGTTTGTTAAAGCAGGGGTGTCTCTCTCCATCCATCCTTTTCTCTTTTAAAAATGAAATGGTGACCTTTTTTCACATATTGTCTGTCTCTGTAAGAGCGAAAAAGTGTATACAAAAAGGATGATTCCAAATTAAACAATTTCACTCAGGGGAGGATAAGCAGAGACGGATTGTGCCGAACGGGGCCGAACACACCATTGAAATAGGGGGTGAATGCATAAAGAGGCTGGCTGTGGGAGAAGTGGAAGGGTTACTGTTTGGGCTCAAACTGGGCACACTAATCCCTTTGATCCCCCCCATTTTACTGTCAGCTGTTTCCTAGCTACCGTCGGATCTGCACAGAATTTAGGATTTGTGCTACTGTACACCACAGCAATCTCTACCCCACTGATGCAGAGCTCTCCTTTCTTTTGCTCCATCAATACCCCACCCCAGCCCACCCCCCCCAGCCCACTGCCTCCTCACAACGTCCATAGCTGGTTTAATTTCTCCTGCCGTCCCCCCCCCCCCCCCTCTACTCGCTGCATTTGGCAGTGACTGCAACGTGGCAGGCGGACAGGTTAAATTGGAAAGTGTTTTAAAAACAGAGGGCCATCAGGGCGTGACGCTTCACACTGGAAAATAAAAAAAAATCAAAAAAAACAAAAAGCTGATTCTGATTTTGTCTATTCACACGAGACACCACGGCTGTGTCCCACTTTCATTAGCTGCAGCGGAAAAAAAAAAAAAAAAAAAAAACATCATTCAAATGCTGGTTTGGTCTTTTGAGAAAGCTCCATTTAGCGATAATGAAACAATCTGTGCGCGTGTGTGCAGATGCAAGTGTTCAAGAAAGAATCCGGGCTTGTGTATTAGTGTACATGCGCGCTTTTTGTGCTGTGTGCATGTTTGTGCATCTGCTAACACACATTAAAGCAATAAAAGCACCTTTATTAGATTTCTCTTTCAAGCTGCCTTTGAAATTAAAATAAATAGGCATCTGGATCTGCACAGGATCCTTTTTGTTCCCGTCAGTCCCGGTCGCTTTCAGAGGTGCAATGCCCAGCGGACACCCACTTAACCTCTGAGAAACTCTCCCAAATTCAGCCCAAAATCAATCCAGGCAGCAACACATGACAGTCTTGATTTGCGGATTGGCAGACTTTCACTTCATCGTCCAACACAGGCTTTTCTTCGTGCTGCATCTATTAATCCTGTAAGCAAAGAATTAGAGAGAATGCAAGGTTCTCAATTTCCTGTTTTCAATAAAACCGCTATGCCGCACTGATTTCTGTATGTACTGTAAACACTTACATAATTTGTATCATTCAAGCAGTGAAGGTCTTATATTATTCCAATTTTCTCAGAGCCTTTGTTGGTAGTGTACGTTTTAATTAAGTGATTTAATGTTACCAATCTATTTTTCCTGAGCATAGAAATGAAAACATAATGCCATTACATTACTGCTGAAGTGACAGTGGACATTATCGGTGCAGAAAATATTGGTCACATGTGTCACCACTGTGTTTCCCCAAGAAATATTATTGTATAAATACCTGTGACGGATTAAAATAAACTTCTGCATAAAAAAACTTTGTTTTCTGGGTCTGTGCTTATGTCTCTACATTTAGTCTGCCTTGAGAGAGGAAGGTGGGCAGTGTTTGGCGAAGGTTTGTCTCGGCTTTCACTCGAGGTTGAATCCTGCCATATGCTTTCAGTCTTCCACCTGAAGCACTTTCATGACTTCTGCTGAGGGGCCAAGGAAAAGCGAATCCAGATGTGACATGTGCCATAGAGCAGAAGCCAGCAGTACTGCTGTCAGCTCCTATCATCACCACACTTTTTAACTGACACGCCGATGTTCGAGGCAAGGACAGTGATCAAAGATATGTGTGCATTAAAGTGATGCTCCGCCAAAATGACAAGCGGCTCTACTCTGCCATGCATACCAGACAGGAATTCCTTATCAGCAAACACAAAAGCGCTGCTGGACGGGATTGTTGGTAGGGAATTTATTTAGATTCATCCAATCTGATGGTTCTGCATGTACTCCAGCGTCCACACTGCCATCCCCTGGTGTCTTTGTTGCAAGCCATTTATTTACACTGAAGGTGGAGGGCTGTCAGGAAGTGAAAAGGAGCAGGAAGGGCCTCATGTTGAACTCACAGGAAGAAGGCAGGTGTTGGGAAACAAAAGTGATATCAAACATGATATAAAATCCCATGCGGCCAAGAACAGGACAATGGGGAGTGAGAGCCAGCCTCGCTCCTAATCAATACTGAGCACAAGGCATTGAGATGCAGCTTGAGGCATTCTGCCAGGCCCCCTACTGGGACCGGTAGGCGTGCTGCCAAGCACGGCCTGAGTAGAGCAGCAAACTAAGCCTCGCAGATGGAGAGCAAGGAGGCTCCTTCTCTCCAGATGAGACTCTGCCCGTGGACAGAAAGTATGCCATGGACGGAAATAGGCTCTCAACCCACCTTGCCCTACCAACCTGCTGACCCCCGGCCACACCACCATTGCAAAGGGGCTGAGCGCTTCAAACAGCAAAAGTCATCAGTTGGAGGAAGCAGCTTCCACACTCCAATGAGAAGACAGCAGAAAAAGGAACTGGAAGCAAAAGAGAAAAACTAAATATTTTTTCTCCTCTGCTCCCCCAGTGCTGCTGTAGGGCTTGTTGTTCATTTGACTCTGTTACATTTCCTTTTCCATGTTTCTGTATTGAGTGAAAAAAAAAAAAAGCAATATTGGCGTGTCTATCCACATCATCACTAAACTGCAGGGAAACTTGCTGCTGGTGGTAGAGCAACATAACCAAGTGTTGTGATTGGCCTGGGCGAGGGATGGAGCAGAATGTGAATTCATTCCTGTGAATGTACAAAGAAAAATGGATTGGTACAACCAGTTGTTTTTACTAAGAGAGGGTGGAAAAAGCATGAGCCCACCACCCCCCGCAGCTTCCCCTCCATTTCTGTTTCTTTGCCTCTTTTGCCATTTTATTCACAACACAAGAATACACTCACCAGTCCCCAGGAGGGGCACGCTGAATGAGAGCACAGATTCAGTGCACACATCATGCTGTAAAAAGCATTGTTTCTCTCCACAGTTTTCCTTGAGTTGCCTTTGTGTTGTTTAAATGTTTACATGGAACAGCTTGGGGGCTTGAAGACAGATGTATGGTCCAATAATACCACCTCAGTACAATCCTTCTTTTCCCCGGATGAAAGTAATGACACCACTTAGAAATGCTTTTCAAAGTGTTTTCTTAAAATGACGCTTTGATGAAGCAGCGCGCACAACATCCTCGCTCCCTTGTCAAAATGATATTAGACAAATTAAATGAATGCCACCACTTCGCATCCCTCTCGCGGTCCAAGGTCATTTCCTCTTTCAGTTTCCGTCCCGGCTCGGGGGCCTGTTCTGAGACATTTCTTTTTGTTCTTGATAGTTGAAGAGGTGCCTCCTGGTCCTGTGTCAGATTGATTAGACTTTTAGCCAAGAGAATTAATATGTGAAGAATTCGTCTGTTTCCCCCTACAGCGCTTCTCCCCTCAGTCTCATCAGTAAACAGGAGACAAGAAAACAAAACCACTCACAGCAATGTGATTAAAATTGGCCCCAAAAGAAGGACTCGCCTCCTCAGTCAATGCTGCTGCTATAGAAAACTGTAATGTGAGAAGCCTATAGCTTTCCCGAAACTGTACTTTGTTTCTCTGTAAGACAAAAAAAGGGGCTGTTTGTGGGCGAAGAGGATCAGTCTATGTAACATGATTTTTGTGAGCTAAAGATTTTGCCTTATCCCACATCATTGCATCACACTATGCATTCTCTAGTCCATCATTAAAGAGCAACTCGCTCTGCTTTCATTTTCTGTGTTTTTCAAATGCAACTCCAACCAAGCCATTAGCAAAAAAAAAAAGGAGAAATTTAAGACAGTTGCAGCATTGATGCCCTCCTCTCCCTTGGTATGTGGCACTGTCATCATGCAGAGACCTAGGGCTGTTTGTGGAGGAATTTAGGAAAATAGTGTTTTGATGCTAAAAAAAAACATGTACTTCAAACTGACAGCAAAATACATGTTGGCGTTGTACATTTTGACAAATACCACCCAAATTGGACACAATCTTATGTTGTGGCATCAGGGTTAAGGTCTGGTTAGGTTCAGACATGAAGTGAATGATTACTATCAGGAGATAAAAATAGTTAAGCATAAGCTAAAAATACTCAGTTTTAAACCAGAAAAGATCCAAACGATGCAAATTGATATTTTTGACCCTGAGGTGGTCTAAAATTCCAGTCTAGAAGAGGTATTGAACACTAGAAAGGTGTGTATGTCACTTGGTATCTAAAAAAGTTCAATCAGTGTTAATCTATGAATCAGTGGTTTTTAGAAACATACAATGCCAATGTTTTTATAGCCGTTGGTTTGGTACCTAGACCAACTTGATTGCTGGCATTTGAATACATAATAATACTGGGAAGCCACAGACTGCTATAAAAACCTTATAAAATCCAAAAATCATGGACTCCCCCTTAAAAAGACCATCGTTTGTGTCACTGCGGGCCTCTTTTGGCTGATAAAATTATCAACATAAACAGACATCATAGCAATAAGTACATACACTAGCACAGCAAAACTAAACTCCTGCATAGTAAGTAATGATTTCAGCCAGCTACCCCGAATATGGCAGCATGACAGACACATGGTGGGAGAGAGGAGTCTTTGCCCCATGCAAATAGCCATTACCATAGCCCTTTGGGCAAATGGCAATTACTGGGCAAGGGGTGCATGCCAAAACCCTGCGGTACAAGTTAATTTGATTACATTTCCATTATGAACTATAAACACAGTTTTGCTGCTCGACTGAGCCAATTAAAGGCCTCCTGAAGCTAAAAGACGTTGACAGTGTAGCGGCCCTATTGTTCTTCAACAATAAGGTAGATCAGAATCATTTGTCACCCTTAAACAGGTTTGAGGCAATTGTATTTTCCTTTCTTTTCTAAGACACTCGCGTTCTTTTTATATATAAATTCATTTTGGAATACATATCAGGCTTGTTTTTTTTTTTTCTCTCATTCATTTATTTCAAATGTGGCTGCTTCTCATTCAGCTGTGATATGTTCCATCTTGGCCAATAAAGCATCCTGTGGCAACATGAATAAACATGTGTAGACAGCATTTGGCAGCCAGAGAGAAAGCAGCCAACCAGCCAGACATGGAAGGCAGGTGCTGAAGACACACAAGGAGTCTCACTTGGAAGTCGGGCTGCCACCTCGTTTCACCTGAGGCTTTGCAAGCCACTATCTGGTCTTTCTGGGCAAGAGCCCACGACGCGAAGAAAAAAAACAAGAGTTTGGTCCAAATTTCAGCAGACATCTGTTAGCTCTCTGGAGCGGTAAACATGTTTAATTAACTGCGTTTCAGCAAACAGGGAGATACATATGTCATAAATATGCACTGTGTGTGTAATTATGGTATGGTAGATGTGAAGTTACAGAAACTCCCCCACTTCCAAACTCACTGTGCCCAATAAGAGACATGCGATGTGAGCCAAGTGCTTCAAGTTTAGGAAAATGCATTGATTTCATCACACAGGGCTCCGGATTCAGTATCATGTCTGAAATCAGATGCCTGGGGACATTGTGGCACCAGTGTGAGTGTGTGGGTCTACTTTTGTGAATTTACATTACGAAAAAAAAAGCAAAAAACAAAACATTAAGCTCTCTATTTTTTGTGATGAAGTGTCGTCAATGTGGGCGAATACGATCAGGTTTGTCATCTCTCTTTGTTCAAACTGGGAGATGCCTTTGATTCTAATAAAACTGTATTATATTTCTCTTGATTGAGTTGTGTAATCTTGCACACATTGATTTTTTTTCTATCTTTCCGGTGGATGCGTTTGCATGTGCATGTGTGTGTTAGTGTGGCGGCGATGTAGATGAATTATGATCTGGTGCCCGCATTAGAGCAGAGAGTTTTAATCACACAAGGATTCAGAGTGTTTTAAACAAATGTTTTTTGTAAGCACGGTGGATTATCATAAGATTTAAAGATTTGGAAATGGCTGACAGCTGTCAAGCTGCATAATAACGTACGTCCAGAAAATTATAGCAGCTGCCGGTTGGCAGAATGTCAATGCTGCTATCTAGATTAAAGCTCAATAGAAAGGAACGTACCATGAGCACCAGGAGGCACGCACACACTTTTTTTCAGACACACAACGAGAGTCACACACCCACTTACAATACACAGGGGTTATATTTCAGCAGTAGAGGCTTTGAGGAGGGGTGAGAAAACACAAAACCTCACATTTATTTACTTGGTATTTCGATGAGGGGGTCTAAATGAGTCTTAAAATTGCCTGCTGAGAGCAGCCTGTGGCGGGAGAGACGTCCCCCCGCGGACTCTTTCAGGTATCCTCTTGTGCACCAGCGCAGCTAGCTGTATAAAACACAGCATGAGCCTTGGTAGGAGCCTGCTGAAAAACAAGTATATGACACCTTTGGTTCCACAGGGGCCTGTATGTCGCCTAATTTATGACATCCTCAGAGGTCCTCAGCTCTCAGGGAATGACTACAGCATCACTTACTTTATGCACAGGCACAGCTACACTACCAGTCATTTGCAAACACTGATGCCCCACGAGGATGAGATCTGCTTCCTTCTTCAGAAGAACAAGCCCTCTCTAGCTTCTGAGAGGACCTCCCGCAAAGACTGCAACTGCGTCTTGACTTAAAGAACCTAAAGCAGAAATTGCGCGCCATGGAGGAGGTCCTTCTCAACTGAAAGAGCAGGAAGACAGAGGAGCGAATCTCTCACCAATGCTAATGCGCAGCCGGAGACATTTAAGGGGCCTGAATACCAACTGAAAGGAATGAGAAAGAGGTCTGTTTAAGGGGGGAAAGGTAAAGCCCTGTGAAGTAGCACTGAAGCGCTCAACAGATCCTCACAGACTCCAGGCATGTTAGCTCGAGAAAAAGGATGGTAATAACAGCTAGAGGGACTGTGCCCTGCATAATAAGACATGCCTGAGACTCTTCTCTGATAAGGTTGGGAGCACTTTGGAGCAATGCGACCTGTTCAAAGACAAACAAGCAAAGGGATTATGCTGCTTTTAGCACTTCGGTTCACATTGTGATTATAAGATGGAGAGTGTGTAGAGAAAGCCACTTTTCACATTGATCAACTTCCAATAGGCTATTTTTTTTTTTACATCTTAGGGTTCTTTTCAAGTAAATGCCTCAGGGATTTGTATGTCATACATCAACTTGTCATCGCAGCATTGCATGTCCTTTTATAGCATTCTGAAGCAAAAGGTTAAGAGCCATTTAATGTGAACACAACTCAAGACTGCAAAAGAAATTCACAGCCCAGTAAGCCCACACAATATACTCATCTTTTGTCAACTTACCTTCAGTTCTCGTGACAACTGGCAGTTCTGTTTTTCCAATTATGGAGTATTGAGACAGGAAGGGTTTGCTCTGGCTTGCTTTTTTGTCTCAATTTTCCATCTACAGTACGTCTAATTATCTTCTCATTGGTCATACAGGCCATCCACTTGACAGATGACAAGTGACAAGTCAGACAAATTTCACAGCAGTTGCATGAGAAGTGGGAATGATGTTCTTGCTTTTATCCACATACAGTATTTTCTGAGCTGAGATGTGAGTGAAACATACATGTTGCGAATTAATTCATTCTGTGCCGCGCAGATTAGCTTCACACAGCCTTTTGTGCAAATGCAACACAGCATATAAACAATAGCCCTGCTTCATTGTCCCACAGTCATATTCATACAGGGTAATAACTGGGTCTGCTGGGCTATTAAGGTCGCCTACAGGCAGGAGACAGCTCGTTCTGAGCCTTTTCACAGGTTTCAGGGGAGATTAAGAACATTTCTTTACAGGTCATGTGAACCCTAACAAACTATGACTATTAAGCAGCATAATTTGAAACTAAATATGTTACCTGGAGGATTCATGGTCACAAATACAAAGCGCTATTTGATTCAATTTAAATGGCTCACAATGACAAATCACACAGGCTCAATTCAACCAACATACACACACACACAAAAAAAAACATTTGTCTGTAATATATTGTTGTTACTATATAGTCTAGTTTCGCAGAGGCAGGCTATGCTCACTGAGCCTTTGGGGCATGAAAGTGGCCCTGTGGTTACAGTGGTGAATGTGGTGGAGCTGGAACCGACAGTTTATACACGTTGTTGTTTGATGCAGTTAATCTTATTTAGTGTGTTTCAGGCACCGTGCCACAACCGGTCGAAGTTTGGCTGTATGAGCAGATTCTTAAAAGCACACATTTGCATTGTCATTTTTAAACAGTTTCTGTTTGTCGTATATTTTCTGCCTTAATTATCACTCTATATTCTAGGGCTGATGCTGACTTTTCTTGCGCGCTTCTCTGGTCGCTTCCAAAAAAAAAAACAAAAACTGGAGCCACACTATATGGATCAAAAAAAAAAAGAGAAAGAAAAAGAGTTGTGCATCTTACCTTGAGCCTGAGCACTGAGGATACAAGTCGCCGACAGCAGAATCCAACAGGAGACCCACACCTGTCCGACCTGTCCAGTCCTCCCAGCTGTAACCATGGTCCGTGGCGCCACCGTCGAGCCCCCTGTGCGCCTTCCCCGTCTCCGCGCTAGGAACATGTTGCTCGGTGGCCACGCACTCCCAGAAAGAGTCCTTGGTGCTGCTGGTCCTGTACGTCAGACTGCTCCTCAGTGGTGGTGGTGGTGGTGGAGGGTGAGTGACTGGAGGGGGGGGAGGATTGTGGAGAGCTCGCGCCGTCAGAGAGCACCAGGCATGCAGACAGGCACGCGGTAGTATGAAAAGCCTGTGGACAAGTCCCGCATGAGCAAGGCGGAGTCAGTCCAATTGAATTTGCTCGGCTGTCAAGTGTGCGAGACGGAATATTGACATCATCTTCTTACCGCTCCGAATAACCTCTGAATGCATCACAGAGAGATAAGTGAAATGAAATAAGGGATGGAAATGAAGGGGGGGAGAAAAATGAAGGTGGACACACACAGTCTCACACAAGTTTGCATGGTGTCAAAATGACAGCTTTCAGTCTAAACCCATATGTGTTGGTGTCTTATATCACTCCTCCGAAATGAAAACCAAACATCAGTGATTTATTTGTTCTCTAAAAATGATCCCACTGCAAATGTCCTTGAGCAAGGCACCTCAGCAGAGCCGGCCGCTTTACTCGGTGACCAGCAGAAGATTGCACTGTAGCTCCAAAGTGTGTGTGCGCTTGTACACTCGTGCGTGTGCGTGCGTGCGTGTGCGCGAGCGCGCGCACTTTTAAAGTGTAGATGGACTCAGCGCATCGTTCCATAGAGGCTGAAAGGGGTTTCTTATGCTCAAAAAACCCCACTTCCATTGTCCTGCACATTTCTCAGAATGGATGGCCACCGACTATACATTCCGCTAGGGTTTTTTTTGTTTTCTTCTTCTTCTTTTTTTCAAAATAAATTGACCATCACATACAGTAGCAGTGCGCACAACCTGAGCCAGCCAATGTCAGGAGAAGTGCTCTGTACGCTATTGCCCCCACGCGGCAAAAAGAGGTAGGAAATATCTATTTGGACAGCTGTGATTGATTGTTGTCTCACTTAAACCAAAAGCTTGGCTGATTTCAAAACTACCTGATGTCAAATAAATCTTTACAAATAGCTATCATTGGGATTTTTTTTTCACTGCCAGGGGAAAAAAAAGCATTAACTGGGTCACAGGTATGTAAATCTACTTATCTGCACTGGTCTAAATAAACCCTGATGGACCTGTTATGTGGTTACAAGCAGAGCAGCAAAACCCATTCATCGGCAAATAGCATCGGAAACCGCTTACATTGGAACAATTTAATGTAATTCAGGAATTAATGTGAGATCAAGTGGGACGGTGAACTGTTATGGTCTGTGAATGCCCACCCCATCAGAAGGCTTCCTCTATTACCAGACGGATGATAAAAGGCAAGTTTGAGCGCACAGAAATGGTGGGCACTTCTGAAAACAGAGGAGGGTACATATGCGCTGTGATATCAGCTTTGTTGTCCTTGCTTCTTTTGAACTCACTGAAAAATGCATGCCGGGCGAGGTAAGCTTCAAAGAGCTGTCACAACGTTTCTTCCCTTAAAAAAAAAAAAAAGGCATGCCTGTGCGCCATTAGATTTTTGTGAGTTTCTCAGGACCAGAAGTAATATTGACTTACAGGAAATATCCAAGCTGCCATGAGCTAGGTGAAGCATGCCGCTGCTTTTCAAAGTGTAAATAGAGGTGGTACTTTGTGCCTGTGGGATGTTTCCTCACCTCGGTCCCTTTTATGCTGTGCTTTATAGTCTCACAGCGAATCTGTTCCCCTGTCCTTTGCACTACAAATAACCGACTTCCCCTTTTCCCCCGTGTGCTACAACATCTCATTGCTACTAGGGACTCATTTGGTGTCATCTATTGCTCCCTCCCTTTATTTCCTCTCTCCTCACCCCGCTGCCACCCCATGCACCAGCCCCCTCCTGATAATGATGTGCTGATTATGAGGCTCTTAGGCCAGCAGATTGCTCTCCAGTCTCATTCGCATGCAGTGGAAAATTGCTGCTGTCTTGGAGCCCCCACCCTGCTGTGCGAATCAGGCAGGTTGACATTAGCAAGCTGCTGGGAACAGTGCTCAGGCACGAGGGCAGGTGCTCTGTCTCCGTCTCTATAACTGTTCTGCAGCAGAGGAAACAGAGGCTGCCTGATGCTACAAGCCATGCTGGGGGGGCACCAGAGGCTGGTGCACTGTAGCTGACATTTATACATTTACTTATGAGAACAGATACTTTTACTTACTAAGTGAGAAACAGTGTGCTACAGTGTTACATGGAACATTAAAAAAAAACCCACCCTGATTTACTCATCTACCAACATAACAACTGCTCCATTAGTTGATTTAATTTCCAGAGGGAAAGTGTTATAATTTGTTTAATCAAAGCACTCCGTCTTTATGACAAGTAAAGTAAATGACAGCTTAAAGCATTGAGAGGAAAATGTAATATCAAATTTGGCATTTTTCAAAAGGTACCATAAGAGTCCTTGATGACTAAACGCTTACACATTTACAGACCAAGTTACTCCGGCAACACTGACAGACCACAAAACAAGGTTGTACCATTCTTCAAAGTAGAAATCTTCAAATTATTTTTTTCAAACATCTGGATGACCTTGGACGTGTGTGTTAGACTACAAAAGTCAACAAACAGGTCAACTTCATTTTCACTATTTTGCTTCAACAAGCACAGTAATGGGCAGTTTCTTTATAGTCTCTAAACTCTGAATTTGACATAAGATGACTTTTTAAGATGGATAGTTTTGTTAGTGTTGAATTCATTTAAAGGCACACTATGCAATTTCGGCCTCTCGAGGTCTCCCTTTTGAAAAAAAACAATAAAAAAAGACTTAATTTGATGATGACATAATTTGGGATCATACAATTTCATTGATAAAATGCCACCAGTATAGATGAAAAGCTAATTTACTGACCAAAAATATTCACTGCTGAGGTCATGTTTTAAGGGGTTTTTTTTCGCTTTTGTCATTAAACAATCCTCCATCACCCTCTGACTGATGTTACTTTGGGAGTTAAAGACAACAAGACAAAATGCACTGAACACTGGAATTAGATAACACATTCTTCTGAGCTTTAATACTGCTGGAAACATTTGTAGGAAAGTAAAAACAGCACTTAACAAAGTACATTGCAAAAAATATTGTTGCCTTAAGGCATTTTAATGTGGAAATGTTTTGTGTTCTAAAATAGTTTATTAAAAGGAGCTTTATGTTACAGGTAGTCACAATTCAGGTGTCCACCCACATAAGCAACAATGAAAAAGAACAGTCGTTCCTAATGGATTTTCATTCTTTTTGCAAACGTGCTAACAAAGCAAACATGCTTACACTAACATG
Source organism: Acanthurus tractus (assembly GCA_029783725.1). Lineage (NCBI taxonomy): Eukaryota > Metazoa > Chordata > Actinopteri > Acanthuriformes > Acanthuridae > Acanthurus > Acanthurus tractus. Next base: position 2,145,621 of record JAQNCA010000011.1, read on the forward strand.
ATAAAACATGATACAATCAGCTTGATTTTGTAGATGATTTGATAGATGAGGCCAGATAGTAGCACACTAACTTTATTAGATTGACTATCCCTGCTTGATCCCTTTGACATAACAAAAAACATGCTTTTTTTTCACAATCTGTTGATTATCTAAGCTAGTTTTGAATGTTTTGAACAAAAATTCTTATATATAGCTCCATCAAATACTACTTATATAACTTGTGTAGATTAATCCCACAAAGAGGCATTATTCCAGTGCATTTATTGCATCCCCTGAGCCTGTTTCCTTTCTTTTGGGATGTTCTCTGGATATGTTAATATGTTCAAAATATCTGAGGTTTCTCAGGGTCACTTACAATAGCTTTGTGGGTTACTGTAGTTCACCCTCTCTAAGATTGCAGCCATAATGCACATATGTAGCATTACCACTATATAAATACCCGTGTTGGTCTGGGAAATGGGGAAGGCACCATGGCCCTTTTTAAAGCTGTTCTCTCTCCATCAGCTTGCCTGATTTGAAATGGCTTGATTGAAATGAGTTTCATTTTAAATTGGCCCTGTGCTGCCTCACTTATGCATGCAGGCATGATAGTGCAAAGGCAAACAAAGTGGCCGTGAAATAGCAGTCGCTGCCTATCACATCTGCTGCTACAAACAGCAAAGTTACTATAGTTTATCTGTTTTAAACAAGAAAACAGTCCAGCCATTCACTTCAGCTTTGTTCTTCATTCCCCGTGTTCCTCTGAAGATGCTGCTGCCATTTGTCATGAACGCTGTTGTTGTCGATTTTCCTACGTGGATGTGCCTTCCTGAGGAAAAAAAAAAAAAAAGTGTTCCCTCACAAGTGCCAGCGAACACGCATATACAGCATGATGTTGCTGCATCAGTCTTGACACTTCATCTGTAGTATCTTACAAAGAAAATCGGATTTCTCCCCAGTAACAGATCATCCCACAGCTCTTTCCTTGAGACAAACTCCAACTGCAAATTGAAACATGAAAAATACAACCAAACTGCTGCTACGAGATGCATAGCTGCGTCTGAGCAAAGACATCAGAGGATCGTATTCTGTGTCACACTCTCAGATCTGTTTTCTCCACACAGCAAAAAATGTGTTTATCTTGGTGCATCTTCTGGACTTGGCAGATGAAATCCTTTCAGGATTTTTTTAAAACCAAAGTTTTAAAATCATCCTAGACTAAATTATATTAACTATTACATTCATGGCATATTAAATACCTGTAGGCAGGTTATCTGAGTTTATATGTTGTGGGGAAAAAACATAAAAACAATACTGGGTAGAATTTTAATAAAATCAAAACATGATAGTGTTATTACCCAAGGGACAACTCACTTAGGAATATTGCCTTGAATCACTGGCATAATTGCGCTCCTCCAGTCTCACTTTGATGTAAATAACATTAGCAATTTTCCAGTCATTTTGCATTGATCTTCCACTGCAGAATTCTGCCTCAAGAAGCAGCTGGAAATTGAAAGTCTTAAACTGGAGATGTGAAGGGTGCATTTCATTCAAGTTGTCAGAGAAACTGCACTACCTGAGAGATGCAACATTATTGGCATTGATTCTGTGGCTCGCCAAAGGCAATTTCTGTCCACCATACACTGACGGAAATGAGCACATGAAATGGTGTATGTACACATGCACACGCGTTGCATTCAATGGCCACTCCACAGTCAAACAGTTCCATTATGATTTTGCATTATTCTGTCACTTCAGGGCCAAGTCTTTAATAGACTGTTTCCTTCCAAAAAGCAAAATCTTTTCATAAATCCACTGTGATGTTTGACAGTTTGACATTTGTTTAAGGTTTGTCAGGCTCTATTTTATGTTTGTAACTATTTCCTGTGTCCCTCCATGTGACCTTCACCACACTGATTTGGCAATCTATTTTTTCCTACTTTTCTCTCCAGCTTTTGTTTAAATGAATAGCTCGAAAGAGAAAGCCCTGCTGGTAGAAATTGTTTTTTTGTCTCTCTGTCCTTCCCTTAACTTCGTTTGCACCATTTGAACAGCTGGCAGCACTCTACAGCATATAAAGGACATTACTTTCATCTCATACGGTCATTTTGAGATGAAGAAAGAGTGCAGAAATGTAATTTGGAGCAATACATTGTGAAATATACCACATTGTGCTAGTTTTCTTCCTAAATAAATCAACCAGCCAATCAATAAGTATGACAGTTTGATTTTCCTTTCATAAAGAAAGAGCAGTTTAAAAAGCCAAGACAATTTCCATTACTGTAAACAAAAGTGAGGTAGGATGTGAAAGGAGGAAGCATTAAAAAAGCATATGCCTCATAATTTTAGATCACCGGCTGATAAAGGTCATCTATATCATCGCCACATTCAGCTGTTGGAAGGTAATTAAAGCAGCTATTTACATGCAGAGCCAAATAATTTCCCCCTACTAGTTCTTGACTCTGCCTTTTGGCTGATCGCATCACACTGCTAAATCCTTGAGCCCATAAACCCTGCCATGGTATATCATGGCATTATAAAATTCCCTGGGGACAGTAAAGATTAGGTGGGATGAACAGAGATATAGAAGCCAGAGGTCTCATACGATTTCACACTGGTTTTAGCATGTGAAATTCTTTCCTGTAGCCTCCACTGTGCCATAAGTCCCCTGTGTGTAGGATGCTGTTGCAGCATACCTGTTTTCAATGCAACATTTAAACAGGGAGGAATCCATTTCTCGGCTTAAATAACATTAACTCAAGGTTCTGTGTTGACTTATTTCCAGTTGTTCATTACAATCTGCCGCAGTTTGTCTGTAAGTAATTAGGAGGCAAGATGCACCAGCCCCTGGAGTTTAACAAAGTGTGAAGAAATTTCAAACCAGCGGAGGTGTACTCACTGCTAGCATGTGCAGAATTTCAAACTCAATAAACAACATGTCTGACCCAGCTGTGTGTATCCCACAGAGATGAAACTATTGTCTTGCCTGATCTGCATACATTAGCTGCATATTTCTGCAAAATGAATCATGGGGTAGAATGCTTGTAATCAGATCAATGGGTTTGAGTTATTGGACTGCACGGATGCCATTATACCATATTAGCTGGCTCAACTTAAGCTAATTGCATTGCCTATTTAGCTTAGCAGTGACAGAGTGATTTATGTAGTTTTCAGGTGTTTGGCCTGTAGTGTAATGTAAATGAATGTGGTGGAGCCAGAGTGCTCCCATGTGGGTCGGGCATTGTTTGGGCTGTCTTGAAAGCACAAAAAGAGTGTGTACAAAAATTAGAATTCAATCCAAATACTGCGCGCCCTCGCTTCCTTATTGTCAACACACAATCACAGTGCAAACGAGCTGACTATAAAATAAGCAGTGACTCATCCCCCCCTTTTTTAAACAGCGTGGCAAGTTGGGACAAACGTCTTTATTCAAAGTTTCATCGACTGGAAAGCGTTGGAGAAATGTACACTTAGAGTGACTGACATAAATCACTGTTTAGACATCACCGAAAAGATAAAGCAGCATGCGGCTTTGACACGACGGAGGCGATTCTAACAGATGTCTCACAGAGAGTGTTTGCTGACTGTCATTTGCAAATTATTCCCAACAGAAAGAGATTATAACATTAGCAATGCAATCCTGTCCTGTAAATGAGGCTTAAACTATTGCCCCTTTTCCTCTCTTCTAATGTAATTGGCCACAGGAGGTGAGATGACCTGTTAACAGTATATTGACAGTATTTGTAAGATTTGCCATAAAATGACATATTGATTTTCAGCAGATATAAAGTGGGCTGTTAAGTACATCCGACCATAGCTTCAGTTATAACGGCATCAAAACTGATGAGATGTGATGGAGCTGTTCAGGCCAAGGGTTTATATTCTTGATGTAAGTTCTTGTTTTTCAGCATGCGGCCCACGTCCTCCGCTGTGCAACACCTGAGTGTTGGAGATGCACAAGGTTAACAAAGCAAGACATCATTTTCATTAGAGGAGCCACTTGAGCTAATCATAAAAAGCTCTTGTGAGGTGATTATACCAAAAACACAATTAGTGTCCTTGTGACGTCAAGAAATCATGTTTGCAATTGGACAGCTGCAGGAACTTTAGTAGACACACACTCACGATGGAGGTCATTTTTGTCATTGGGAGTACAGAGCCAAACCTTTCATCCTGGCACTAAATATGGCTGCCTCATAAATTTGATACAGTGCCAACGGGCAATCATGTCGTTTAAGTCCATTAAACATTAACCACCAAGCAGGCCTGTGCTTGTCTTTTCGACGACAGCCTTGGATTGAATAGACTGAGTGCATTTCAGGTTCACGTATATTTTCTCCCCCTCAGGCAGTGAGAGAAGGGAGTCAGATATTAGCTCCTGTTGATGCAACAGCCTCCACCGGTCTATATAGTCAGTCTCCAAACCTCCAGGAAGAATGCCTGCGGGTTTCAGCAGCCACAGAGGTCTACGGTTGAGCCCTTATCTATTCCTAACACAACATCTTTATGTTTTAGTGTGGGGTTTTACTACCGTCAAGGGGTAATAGTCAAACACATCACAGAAGACTTCATCTTCATAATTTCTTATGTCTGCCTTTTGCATATTATAGACACACACAGCAGTTTATATAGAGGAAATGATTTTAAACAAAGACTGGTGTGTCTCGGCTGAGTAATGGGCTAAGATCAAATAAAGATTAGTTAATATCAAGTGTGGTTAAGACTATCAATGCAAACAGGTAAGAGTGTGTAGAAAAAGTACACACTCACAAAAAGTGATCTGTACAATTTTAGGTGTCATTTTCTGGATAAATCTCAACCTGTCATTCTGCCCTCACAGGTCTATATTGACTTAACTCTGTTGTTTCTGATTCAATACTGGCTGACTCATGAGACTCCACTATAACTGAATCCCCAAACTCCACAAGTACTCTTTTTTTTTTTTAACTCCTCTTTCTTTATGGCAAAATAAGTTAACATCATCTCATGAATCTAAAATATGAAAATAGGAATTTGCTGCGTACAGAGAAAAACTTGTTGAGAAAACCCGTGGAGCTTCTTGTCAAGTCAGATAAAAGTTTTAAGGTGGAAATAAAACGGTTTTGTAATCTCGGCGTGAGAGTTTTGGTCCGTATTTAATAGGTCAAATGAGAATCTCTGTGCTTCATGACTTAACACTGTCTTTTGTGGTTTCTGCTGTCACGTCACAACAAACCAACCTGAGAGCATCTGCACGAACACTGTAGGCTACTATGCCCCCCCCCCCCAAAAAAGAAAACGGATGCTTGCTCCTTCTCTCTTATCTTTCAGCTTAGGAGAGCATTAGGCAGGACACTCCGCTGGCTCCCAGCCTGTTCAGCTCCATCCTCGTCAGACCAAACAACCCACCCTGGCTGCAACAACTTGCAGCAGATGAACCAATGCCAGCTCGCCTGCTCCTGGGGCCTTTTTTTTGCACCCAGCCAAGAAAAACCTGAATAGCTGCATCAGGGGCTGTCCTCAACAGACAGTAGCCTCCTGTAGCAGCTGGTTAACAAAAGGGGCCCTAAGGGTGCCACCCCTGACCACATGAGGAAAAAAATCACATAGAATTTGACTGAGTAAGAAAAAACACTTGTAATTTGAACCTTTTAAATGAGCAAGATAGGCTAGATATTATATATAGTGGGTAAAATGTCTAATCTGCAATAAAACTGTAGATTCAAAATGTTCTATGGCTTAAAAAATTATGAATGGGTGACATTTTTCCAGCCCAGTGCGCAAGAATCTTTGTCAAGTGACTGTTATTACCAGTTGTATATATCCCCTTTGCTTGTCTTCAATGCAAGAGTCTGATGGTTGCATTTTTCACACTGCCAAGGGCATATAGCTGATTTAGGCCACTATTCAATGGTTGGCAGCAGAGAGCGAATGTGTGCTGTGATTCATCTGTTCAAAAAGGGAAAAAAAAAACTGTATTGGAATTAAGTGCAATCCCAAGACTTAAAAGAATTTGGTCATTTTTAAGGAACATGCTCACTCAGGAGACTCGGCCACCTGCATGCAGTGATACTATATTTTTTCGTCTCTGCCTACTTTTTAAAGATCAGATTTATAGGATCAGATCAAGCATGGAATCAGACAGGATAAAGCTTTTTTTTTCCAGGTAACATTAAGGCAGAAAAGCAGAAACAACTTGGACACACGTGTAAAAATGCAGCACTACTGCAAAGCTGAACTTATAAATAAAAAATGTTGACATACCCTGTGAAGTATATGGGTATATAAGGTCAAGGAATATTTTGAAAAGGTTCTTGGTGAAACGTTTGAAATAAAGTTCTTGGTCAACACAGGACTTTCACACTTTGTTCATAAGAAAACATAAAGTTTTTGTCCTTTTGAGCTTTAGCATGTTTTAAAATGTTTGTGGCTAACTGCAGAGGTTGTAAATGCCATCAACGCAGTAACTTATCTATTAGCTATTTTGTCTTTAAAGCCACATTGTTTTTACTCACATCTTACAATATATTCTAACCGAAACTTACCTACTTGTTGACTTATAGAGTTAAAACATGTGCATGCTGTAAAGGAAAGCTAAGTGGTGTTGACATTAAAGTCATGCAACCATGATATTATTTGTGTATGCACATTAGTCTTTTTTGCTTTTGGCAGTTACATGCACATTTCAAAAGTCAAAGTGGTGTTCTTTTATGACTTGTGAGGACTATCTTATTGTGTCCTTTGCTCTTCGCATAGCCTGTTTTCTGCAACAACCATGTGACTATTTTTCAAGCAAAACAGGGTTATGCTAACTTCTGAGTTGGCCTACAAAAATCCATCTATCATCCCTAAGGCACAGTAGAATCTTTAATAAGGGGGAGGGAAGAGTAATTTTTTTGTTGAAAAAAAGACATATCAGACACACATTATTTACATTGCAAAAGTCCCCTCTAACCCCCCCAAAAAAGCTGTTGGTGGTAGCCTCCTCTGTCTTAGTGCTAAGGCTGGATAGCAGGATGCAGGAGAATCACAATGGAGTTGGTAGGTGGAGTGCAGGCCACCGGCAGACTAATGGAAGCTGAACACTGACGTTGTGAGTCAGATTTGGACGCTGAAGTGTGCCGCAAGGCCAAGCACCCGCTGTCCTCTGTGGCTCTCTGTGTCAGCTTGCCATGATTCACTCTGAGTGGATGTGACTGCATACACGCCATGCCCAAAAAGCCTTTTCTATGCTTTTTGTCACCTCTGTCTGATCTTCCATTCATTTGCAACGTGCCTTCTAAACCCAGGTAAGAAGGGCAGCCTCCCACTGTGGTGCAATCCATCCAGGGCTTGCACGTTCTGTCTGCTCTTTTCTCATCTTTTTTAAAAGTTCTATGAACAAAGAGACTCAATGAGCAACCCCATTGGCTCGTCGCTCTTTTTCCCAGAATTCTGCTGCAGAGGGTTGTGTAATATTCTACTAGAAGGGTGTATTTGTCAGCCATCTCCTTTTATCATGTGCAGTCTGAAGAAAAAGCACATTTTAGCCACCTCCTGTTCTGTTTCCTGCAGGGAAGAAGACGGCAGCACACTCCTCTCCCCATTTACATTCCTTTTTTTTAGAACCAGATCATTTCAGGTATTGTACTTAAGTCCAAGTTCAAGGTAACTGAGACCTCTCCTTCACTCTAGCTCGGTCTAAAATTGCTCATGTACTCTAATATGTTCTTTAAGAACTTGTTAGTAGTTACTCTGCAGATTCTGATTAATAATACAACATATACAACATATATGTATGGGTACGTTTATACAAAATACATCAAAGCATCCCCATCCTAATACAGAAGGAAGAGAAAAAGGTGATTCTAATCTCTGTACATTACAAATCCTTGAAAATAATTTTATTAAACATCAAATTTAATGTCTAAAATTAAAATTGTCGGGTTACATCATTTAAAAAACAAACTGATTTATGAGATTTAATAAGCTGCCATGGCTGAAACTTTTTCCTCCTCAGCCTTATTTGCTCGAAATGAGCTTTCCCAATTACAGAGCTTTTTTTTTTTTTTTTTTTAAATTCAGGACTGGCTCATGTCTCATTCATTTCTCAGTCCTTCTCCACCTCTCTGTTGTTCCAATTTCCTGTTTCCCCCCCGTCTCCAATTTTCTTTCACATTCTCTGTTCAAATGTCAAGTAGCAGCTGCCAGTGCCTTGCCATTGCAGTCTGTGCTCATAAATCTGGGCTAATTCTCCACCTCTCTTCCATGGTGTATAAATCTTCTCACTCACAAGAGCACTGGTCCTTTTGATGAATGGGCTAGAGAAAGCTCTGGGTGCCAAGCGAGCTCCAGTAGAGCGCATAGTCCACCCAAAACACAGACAGCATTGAAGTTAGCGACAGCATGTCAGCCTTTTGCTTTGTTTGGGGGTTATTGAAAGCCTCGATGTAGAAAACAATAGGAACGATGATAAAGCTTTGTTTGATTTATTTTTGTTTTGATCTTTTATAAAATGTTCTTTTTGGCAATTTATAATGGTTAAAAAGGAACTTATTCCCTAACACCTGCATTATTTATGCTAAAGGTAATGAAATTGCAAGGGAATCATAAAAGCCGGTTTGAAGTTACGGCCTCTTTACAAGAAGAAAAAGAAGGTCTGAAGATTCAATTTCTCAGTGAAAATGTTGAATTTAGCATACAAAGTTGCAAAGGTTGATGCTAGGATAAGTGTGACACTGGGTCGTCTAATTGCCATAACAACTCGAGTTGGGGCTACTTGCAGATGTAGTGTGTTGCCACGTGAGTGCATCTGTGAGTGGGTGTTTTCCTTAATGAGAGGGAATGAGAATTTGCGCAGCCACTTGCTAACAAACAGTTGTTATTTTGTGCTTCATTAATACCAGCTGCTCGAGTGGGCTCAGTTGATCTCCATGTCAACACACATTACAAAGTCAATCATGCAGCTTGACTACTCGCTGAGGAAACCAATCACAATCGATCTCCTCGTCTCACCGTGGGCAACAAAAAGAGACAGAAACATCCTGCCAGCTCGTCAAGTGCCAGAAGCACTTCTTCAAAAAGACATCTTGATGACATGGCCTCTTGGAACACTCTGGGCATTTGTCCATCACTTTGAACAGTAAATGAAAGTGCGACAGATGACATCAGTCATTATGAAAAGCCTGTCATGGCACCTCTCCATGGTCAGCCTCAATATCGACTCCACCTGATACTTCACAGGTGATGATGGAGGTGCTGTAGCGTGTCTCCAGCTGGCAGAAGCGAGGGAGAAGTTGTTGTATGAGCTGAACTGATAAATGACACATTGGCATACTGTGTGCTTTAAGAATACATCACTGTCCCAGACATTTAAGTTGAAAACAATTTCTAGTTTGTTTCTGAAAAAAACATCCAAAGCCTCAATGTCACATTTTGCGTCAGGGGCATCTATAAATCTGAATGAGCAAAGACAATATAATATTTCAATTGAAATCATCATGCCAATATTATTTATATTTTTGTTACCTTGGCATAAGAGGAGGAACTTATTCCAAAGTAAAGGTGACAGTGAAAAAAAAAAAAGATGTGACTCCAGAGATTGAATAAATTGATGACTGCTGCACACAGGCAGCTCTGTGGACCCAGTGGGCCAGTCTAAATCAGGATGGTCAGACAGAGAGTGGTGTTGATTTCTGTCTTTTTTAATATTATCCGTGCTGGAGACACCACCTGCCCAAAGGTTCTGCACAACTCCAGATGGCCAGTCTGTCCTTGACAGGAAGTAGAATAAAAGTTAGCGGGCCTCCGGAAAGGTTGCTCATTCAAATCTCTAGACAGGAGAGATGCCCAGGTGGAGAAGAGATTGAGAATATGCTTCCACTTCTTAACAGCTGCTTCCAAAAGCTCACATTTTCTGAGGCACTGAACTCTTGGCTGGTCTGAATAAAGCTGATGTTAAGCAGTTGTAGGCCCAATTTATTTTTCAAATGCACCTTAGTTAGTATGTTGGCATGCTTATATTTGCTCATGAGCTCAAAACACAAAGAACAGCTAAAGCTGATACTACCACTACTACTACTACTACTACTACTACTACTACTACTACTACTACTACTACTAATAATAATAATAATAATAATAATAATAATAATAATAATAATGAAAGGATGGTTTCTTAATTGGATAAGAGAACATTTATTGCAATGAAGCAGTGATTGAAAGTCTGTTTTAGTATTTCCAATGATATCAAAAGGAACAGAAGTGAAGTGATGGGTCTAATTTTTTTTATTTATATATTTATTTTCAACTTAGGTCAAGGCCCAGTTTCTTCAGAAAAGGGTGCGCTACTTGCTTGCTGCAGAAGAGAACACAGCCAGAGGACAAGGAGCTTTTTAAAACTGATGGAATAGTGGCACAAACACTCTTGAAAACTTTCTAAAGAAATCTGGTCGGCAAACATTTTGAAGGAGTCCACGAGGCTTCAGTTTGGCCATGATGTCTTTTAAAGTGAAAGAGGTCAAAGGTTAGCTCACAGAGCCACGGGTTACAATTTGGATAGAGGGTCACTTGTGTCATGGTCAATCTGGAGTTTTATTTAATTTATTCTGGTTGTAAAAGGGATACAATTTGCTCTCAGATCATTGAGGTGGCAATTTGTAGGCGAGGAGGAGGGTTAATTACAGATTCAATGGTTTTGAAGAGGATATTGAGGTTATGACGCTTTGTTGTAATGATGTTAGAGAAGTAGGATGACCTGACTGCTTCTCCTGCCCTCTGATAGATCGACATAAATTCTTTCATAATTTGAAATAAAAAACTCTAGACAATCATTTTTCCATCTCCGCTCTACATATCTGTCTTCTCTGTATTTCTCCGGCGTTGTTATTAAATCATGGCCTGCTGAGAGTTCATTTGACCTTTCATGCTTTTTGCAGTTGCTATAGAGTCGAGTGCAAATTAACATGTATTGTTAAACCTGGCCTGTGATTTCTCTGTACACAGAATTTAAAGAAAAGATACAACGGGAAAATACAAGGCTTGTGTTCAGATACACATAAACTAAACTTGGAAAGATCAGCATTAATAACCCCTTGACGCCCAGAGGTGCGTTTTCGCTTCAAACCGCTTCCATTGAAAATGCATCCATCTCAATCATCCAG
>JAQNCA010000011.1:2163187-2173624 GCA_029783725.1 Acanthurus tractus
CAACAACCACATCCTTAATTATGCATAACTCTAAGCCTGAATAAAATTTAAATAAGTGAGTTATAAAAAAATCCATCCTGCTCTGTTGTCACAAACAGGGAAATCAACTGTGGAAGCCCAGAACTGTGTTTCAAATTAGGCTGCTAACATGTTTATTTCTACAGTTAAGTTGGGCTTTTTAATTTGAAGCTCTATGGGGAGCCAGCTGTGCCTCGAAGTGGCCATTCGAGGGATGCCGCTTTCTGGCACTTCCACGTTGGCTCCGGTTTCCAGCTTCCAGCCCTGGAGGTTGCTGCTTGGACCAAACCCAAATGATGCATTGGTCTGACGCAAGGATCCCTAGCTTTGACAGGTAAATTAAATCTAGCAGTGCAGCATTTGTTTTGTTAGAGTCTTGACATATGCTGTGGGACATTAATGCAGCTGGGTCCTTTGTTTCATCAATGACAAGATTAATGACAATTTCAGCTGCACTGTAACTAAAAAAAAAGATTTTTTCGTTTGGGCTCTTAAATCCACATTGACCTCCAAACTTCCTGCCAAGTGTACAATGGAATAGATCCAGCCAATTGTATTGTTAACTTCCAAGTGCATTTCAGTGATAGCATTATTGGGTTACAGTGGTAGAAAGCTTTATGATCCCAAGACATGTTGACAAAACCAGAAGTTGAAAGCGTTTGAATAAAAACAATTATCACCTTCTTGTTCACAGAGGTCAACGCGGGCCTGTGTAAATAATAATCTTACGTTGACCTGTCAGTGGTAACTTTGAGTATCAACAGACAGTTTTTTTTTGCATTACCAGGTGAAGGTTTTTTTTGTTCACCTTGCAGAAAGTAAAAAACAAACAAACAAACAAACAAAAAAAAACTAGTGACCAGTGACCAGTGCGGTGCTTATTTTCTGTTTATCAGCCTATCCGATGACTGAAGAACAGCCTAGTAAGGCTGGAAAAGTCTGAAGATAGATTCTTTTAGGTAAGAAAAAAGAGAGAGGAAGTGTAATTGAGGGAGTACAAATACTTGGAAAAACTGAAGAACTTTCCAGGAAAAAAAAAGATGTCTCAGGCCTTGAGAGATCCCTTGTTTCAGAGAGAGAACAAAGTGCTGTTTGGTAGATGTGTTGTCTTTATTCGTGTAACATTGAGTTATGCTCTTTAATTACAGGACTGGATAGATAAACTGTGACCAGCAGAAGGTCAAGGTTGTGTTTGATTAACTGGGACATGATATATGGACAAGAGACATGGGTGAGGGCTCAACCGTAAGGCTGGCCAGTGAGTTCCAGCAAACCGAGTCACCAGATGTAAAAAAAAGGGAGAAAGTTTTGAGATTAATGAGATTGTCAGAGAAGAAACTGCCCATGCAGGAAGAAGCACATAAAGGGAAATGGGAGAGAAAGTAGGTCTCAAGCAGATTCATTGGGGCAGTTTAAGACTAAATCTGATCTGACTTTGTGGAGATCACCAAATCTTTCTGCGGCGGTGTTCGAGTGTCAAACCATTTGCTAATTCAAATTAACACCCCACTCCCTCATGGCGGGGTTGTTCAGCTCTGCTTGCCTCTGATCAGTCGATCTGCTGATTGGATTCTGCAGCTTGACATGTGGTTGCATTTCGGTAAAAGTTGACTCTACTTCAACTCACAGCCATGAGATTACTTTTAATGTTTTTTTGAAACTGCCTACAGTCTGTGCTGTCATAGCCTTAAAAGACTACCAACATTAAAATGAATGGAAGAACTTGGATTTTTGTCACGTCAAATATCATCTGAATGAGATCTTAGAAAGCAGAATAGACGTCTGTCTGGATTTCTTAAAATGATGGTTAGGGGAGAGTCTGTGTTTACTGGAAACAATATTTCTTGGAAGAATGATGTTGTGGTCAGTTTATCAATAGGGGCGATGCACACTCATATATCTTAACAAGAAAAAAATAGGAAAAACCATCAATTAGAGCACATATCAATCACTTGATCGCACTCCTTCAACTCCAGGCTGTTAAGGTTTTTCAAATGTTTTCTTTTCATTGTAGTTATTTTGTCTACATACCCCTCTTCAAACGAAGCCCTCTCTTCCTCCACGGTCTCACTGAAGCCATGCTGCATCCCAGAGACGACCTCATCCTCTCACAGACCACCTGCTGTTTAAAGTTTGCCTCAAGGACTTCTTTCTCTTCCCTCTGGCGCTGCACCTCTGTTTTCAGAACATCAATCAGCCGCAGCAAAGCTTCAGTATTTCACATGGTGATATATTCATCTTAGGCAGCTCTCATTCTCCTTGTTACATGCTGTCTGGCTGGTCAATCGTATCCCTGGAAGCCATCCTCTTTAGTGACAGATGTCCTCTGGCGCACTGCAAAACACAGGTGAGAAAAAAATAATCTCTAATGTATCACAAGTCTTTTTTTCTCATATTTGTTTTATCAATTCTTCTGAATCTCTCATAAAAAAGATTTAATGTGCATAAGTAATAGCACTTAGTCTGTTAGCTCCCGCTTATATATTGTTAACAACTGTTAGCATGCCGACTGAAATCATCAAGATCTCAGCGAATTTATCTCATCAGTCTTTATATGAAACAATGATTTGTCTCTCAGCTTATCCCAGTTACTGAACCTGTTAAATCAAAATGTTTTGTTATTTTAAGTTTAAGTTTTTTCATGTCTAAGAGGTTTTGCAATTGCTTCTTCCATTTCCCAATTATTAAATCCCCACCATGTTCTTGAAATATTGGTACCCAAGGTGCACAATGGTTAGACAGACATAATCATTTTCAAATTTCAAAAAGTGTCCTATTGGGTAAAATCACAGCACATCATCCTGTCATCCTGCTGTCAATGCCAAATTATGGATAGAGAGGACATGTGTTGTCACACCACATAATAAAGAGCTTCGGAATCGACTGTGTTTGTCTGGCAGAGGTAAGCAATAGAATTTCCCAAGGTTGACAAAACTTAAGTTGAATCATTCCAGTATGATGCACTGTGCAAAATTATTTGAACCAGAAGCACAAAACTGCTGCTTCACACCAACATGCTGGGACAAAGCAACAATAGCCTTTAGTAGTCCTCCACCCTTTCCTTTGCTGTAGCTGCTTGCACTCCTTCTGGTCATATGTAGCTCACCTGGGTGGATTTGGACTGCCCTATTTGATTTGGGTCTGCAGCTGCATCCCACTGCTTTTCTCTCTCTGTGTCTTCCTGCCTGCTAGGTGTTTCTGCAAACAATTAGATTCTTTCACTCTCTTCTCGCCCCTGTCAATTGCCCCCATACCGTTGTGTCCCAATTTACTGTTGGCAGGAGCCTAGTCGAAATCCCAATAGAAATCACACTCATCACAATGGAATTTAACAGATTAATCGGCCCACCAGAAACTTGAATATAATAATCCCCATTACTTCCAAGACAAAATTAGCATACATAAGGTATAAAACATGCACATCAAAACACAACGCAAAATGTAGCAGCGCTAACAGTAAATAAAGGCACACTGCCTTGTACATGCAATAAAGAAGCAAGTAATAAACAAGCCTTGCCAGTCATGTGATTTATGTAAAATAAGACAAATTTAATTAATGTAGCAATAAAACAAAGACTACAGTGGATAACACATTATCATAACACAGTAGTAGTGAGAAATGATGAGTGTAGATCGGAAAGACGGTAGATGAATTAAACTGAGAGAGGAGAATGGAGCCACAAGGCAACTTAACAAGAAACAGTTCATAGACTTTTTGAATTGATGAGCATGTTGTATTTATGGTGTAGTTTAATCTAGTACCTGTATAAAAAATGTGGCTGAATAGTCAGTTGAAATGAGCGCTCCCCCTACAGGCTTGGAGTCAAAATGGAGTTAGATGCTGCCAACTGATTTATCAGTTTATTGGGAACACTTCCAATCTGCAGTAGTCCAGTGCAACAACATGAACTTCTCTCTCAAAAATAAATCTAATTGGCTGCTGTTGTCATACAGATGATAAATGCATTCAGTATTGTGCACTACGTCCCAGTGTCCATATGCCCATAGCAAAATAATGGCTGTTTTTCTGCTGGCAAAAACTGCAAATATAGTAAATTCAACCTACAAACATTCCACAAAGCTAGTCTGACCCCATACAAAACCCTGCAGCTATCAGCATGGACAATAAAATCTTGATATCTCCCCTTTACATCAGATTGACTGACAATTGAAGAGAGCCTGACTGCTTCCTTCCACAGTGCCTGTAAAAAGCTAAACTTGGGGCTGCTGTCTAATGAGGACACTGTTTAGCAGCACAGAGACTCTTAAAACAGGAGTAAAAAAAAAAAAAAAGCTGAGATGTCTGCAGAGCAGTAGTGTGTGTGTGTGTGTGGGGGTGTGTGTGTGTGTGTGTGTGTGTGTGTGTGTGTGTGTGTGTGAATTTGTAAGTTCAAGTCTGCAAAATAAATCACTTTTAGGGCAGAATGGAAGATGTGAAGTTCTGAATAAAAGCCAAAAACAATGTATAAAATGATACGCTGATGGACTCTTGCTAAGGTATTGCAAGTGGTGTTTTTATGTTTTTTGCTTTCAGAACAATGAACTCAAGCTTACTGCTTCTATCATGGCTGAACAAGAGCTCTCTGAACAAAACAGACTCTCCCTCCCCCGGGTGTCACCCTTGAGATTGCAGAGCCTGAACCCTATTCAACACTCATGTCACCACGGTCCGGCCTCAAGCTGCACCCCACTTCACACAGATGGGTTCTTTTCTTTTAAAATCCTAATGTTTGGCTACAAATGGACAACTGCTTCATCCATATTTCTCCACGCAGGATTTCTAAAGAGACAAACGGGATTCCTTAATATCAGTGCCGATGCATCTTTCACATCTGGAAGATTAAACTGAAGTGGCGAAGCAATGGCCTCAACCTGGCAAACGAGTAGTACTTCAAAGCGCTCGTTAAGATGTCTGCAAGACTGTTTTGCACTTTGAGGCAAACAAAAATATAATTTGGTTGCACGCAGTGTACAATCTGATATCCTTTTGTGAGATAAGGGCGCCTGAGGACACAAGGTGCTCTTTACTTCCGCTGAATTAGACCTTTTTATTATCTTCCATGAAATTGCTAGTTTATGGAAATTTTAATGATTGAGCGAGCCACGTCCCGGCATCAAAATAAGATTAGGATAAGGTCTGACGAGGAAACAACAACACGAAGAGTGTGATGGGCTGCACTGTGTCCCGAACTGTACCCATCTCTGTTCCTGTTTTCTCCTCCTCCAAGTCCCTCTGGACTCTGCAGTGCATTCAGTCCAACTCAAATTCATATCCTTCTCAAACTCTGAGGATGTGCCATGTGGCCTAGTTTACTCCTTCGGCTGACCTTATCCTGCAAAAGTTTGTGAGCTCGTATTTAAAATGCCCACGTTTAATCCTCGGAGGCAAAAAAAAAATATTTGTTTATGTCTCACTCACCTGGATTGCTTGTTTGTTTCTCAGCGTAGAGTTATTAAATATATCTATCAGCTTATTTTCTTGGAATATCTAGAGAGAAGAGCAGTGAAATTAAGTCCTAATTTAATATCAGAAGTCCGGTTGCAGCTCTGATGTTGGAGCAAGGTATTACTCACAAATGTTGCACTGAGATCAATAAAGATTGTGCACATTATTGCCTCAGAGAGAATCTTTTCTGAATTTGTTTTGTCCCATTTTGTTAACACTCAGTCTCCTCGCACAGTGCGGACCTTTACAAAGCGGTGACACCGAACACCTTGTCCCAGGAAGTTCGTCTTGAAAGATATGTTCATTTGAAGAATGTGAGAGCACACCATGGTAATAGTAATAGAAGAAGCCCCAAATGATTGAGGTTCTATGTCAAAACTGTGTGTTATGAGGAGCAAAATTCAAGATCTTGAGAGGATTTTTTTTCCTCCTGCCTCTGCTGTCTTTCATCTTCTTCTCTGTCTCTTATCTCTTTGTGGCTGAGTGCATTTCTACCTCGCTTGCTGTCTGTGTTCTTCTCACATAAATTGCATTGCTTTTACTGAATGTCTTCTGGTTAGGTGCCGAGAAAGGCATTGTGAGCTGCTGTCAGTCAACTAGATTACAGCTCCAGAGGATCCTCATTGCTCACCCTCCAAAAATAAGTAGATGGCTTCTAACTTCGCCGGCCAGATATATCTGAAGATGTCTGTTTTTTCTCTCGTTATGGAAGGTTGTGGTACCAAAAAAAAAAAAACTAGACATGAGAGACAGAATTGGAAGACTAAATCTGAATTTGATTCAACAAAGCTGCTATCAACGAATCCTCACACACTTTGCAGCCCTGTAGATGCACAGATCTTTTGATCCGAAAGGCGGAAGATAACCAAACAGACACTCAATTCAAACCTTCAACCCCTTCTCATTTTTATTTGTTTTGCAGCTATGTTCATGCCGTATTTTTTTTTAGTTCTCTTTTCACCTGTCAACACTCCTGCTGAACTGTCAGCTTATTTAGAGGTGGCCTCGTGAGATTTACAGTGTTTTCCCTCAAAGATAAACAGAAAGAGCCCTCCCATGGCTAAGAGACGCCTCTCACTGCTGTGAGAAGCATTCTCCATCATCTGCACCGTGGACACATGATGCTTACTGCACGTAAAGTGATCTCGACTGAAAAAGAGCTTATTGCTCCTTTGCTTTTCAAAATCAAATCTTCTAGCCAACACAAAGCTTAATCCAGCAAAAAAAACCAAAAACATCAAGAGGCCCATAGAAGAGCTTTCCTCTTTTCACTCCTGAAAATTGTTTAGATCTTTCAAAAGTCTGGACTTTCTACTTTGAGCATTCGGAATTCTTTGTAGCACAGCTTCACCTGGCACACTCTATCTATTATGATATGCTGCAAGTAGTGGCTTTAAAAGTTAAAAAGGGTGATGGTGTGTGTCCAATCTCAGTTGTTAGAGAGTGGTGGTGGGTGTGCACGGCCCCTTTCTTCTTACCCTCCCACTGGGTGTCGGGTTTTGAGATTCTGGAAATGTGCAGGTGCAGACCTGCAAGAAGATGGGCAGGGACTGCTTGTGCAGCTGCTGCACAGGGAGGTGGAGGGGTGGGTGGGGGGCAATTATTATTTTTTGTCGAAATTGGATTTTATTTTTGTCCACTCTGAGACCTCGATCTTATCCCGCAACCCAGTCCTCCCACTCAATTTCCATCTCGCCGTGTGAGAATTGGAGTGATATAAAGATGTGAGCTGCAGATGGAGGAGAGATGGTAAAAAGGAGGGCAAGGGGATGGCAAAAGATGCAGACAGTGAGATATGGGGGGGAGGGAGTGAGATGGAGGGAACAAGGTGGCAGCACACAGATTTCAGCGTTTCCAGTGCACAGCTGCGAATGTCTTGACCAGATTTCTTATGATAGCTTTTATGCATGTGGCGAAACAAACTATGAAGCCACCACAAAGTGAATAATATACTGTTTCCACCCGGCATCAGAATATACACGACTTAAAAAAAAAAAAAAAATTATGCATAAAAAAGCAGCAGTTTATTGCATTCAGAGCCTACTCCAGAAAAAAAATATAATTAGTCAAATAGAAACATATCTTTTAAAATCATGTATCTGATATTTCTTTGGCTGCTTAGTATTCAAAACATGGTCGAAATGAAACAAAGCCAGCGCTTCCCACTCTCCTCTCAGGTGGAAAGACAGAGACACTCATACATACATATAAATAGTGACAGAGACATTGCTCATCTCGGATGCATTACACGCTGGGATTTGATAACAGTGCGGTCAGACCAAATCTCTGTACTTCAAATGCATTCCAAATCCTCTTTTTTGTAGTCTACAATGGAAAGTATTTAACAGATTCACCAGCGTGCATTAAAAAGAGAGAGGGGAGATCGTTTGCTTAAAGCAAAGAGAGAAATTAATGAATAGAAAAAAGGGCTTTAAAAGCGGTGTTTAGATTGGTCGCATTCAGTTGCTCTGCATTCATATAGTATAGGGTGACAGCCCATTAGACAACGTTAAAAGGAAATCAGATTCTGGCTTCTCTCCAAAGCCATTAGCCGGCGGGGTCAGCCTGAAGACACACCAATAATTGACCAATACATTCAGGTAAATTGCAGGTAAATTGTTGGTCTCTGGGAGGAACAATTATTTTGTTAATTGCATTTCTAACAGTGGGTGAGGGGATTTTTAAATTACAGGTGTGTATTAGGAATAAGTACAATGAGCCCGGCAATCTGACAGTCCAATCTCTTCCAGCTCCTGGTCCAGTCCTCCCAGTTCAAATGCAATCATCGCAGTAATGCAGAACGAGTAAAGTGCATTCTAAAATGCTGCACTGGGGGAATTGGCCAGCAGAGAAGCATGTAATAGATTTAGAGAGATATGTGTTTTACAGTGATTAGTAAGGTAGGGAACAGGTGGGTGTAATTCCTGCATTAGTGAAGGGTCACAGAGTTCCCACTGAATTCTAACAAAAACTCAAGAGCCAACTGTCAGTCTTACTAATGGACATTAAATAAAGTAAGATCACTGCTTTTCTTGGTATGTTTTTTTTGTTTGTGTGTGTGTGTGTGTGTGTGTGTGTGTGTGTGTGTGTGTGTATGTGTGGGAGTGTGGGAGTCAGATGTGTCTTCTATATGCTACTGCAATGAGTAAAAATAGCAATATGTGCTTTACCATGATGTGTTTTTAATCAGTGAACGTAAGTGGTTAAATGATATTCATTACATCAATGTGTGTTTAAACTAAACATATAAGAAGTATTCAGATCTCTTACTTGTATAAAATGAGATCAAATATAACTGTGTTACATGTAAAAGTTCTGCTTTCAAAAACACACTCATGTAAAAGTACTGAAGTACTTTCAGCTCACAGTACTTAAAGGAAAAAATCTCATAAAGCAGAAAAACGGTCTTTGTATTATATTATTGGACTGGAAGTTCTGATGAATTAATGTGTGACTGGCATTTTTACTGTTATTGTTCATCTTAATGGTGCTCATTTCAAATCATCATTACACTTGAAGTTTTATTATGACATGTGAAGGTATATAAGCTCCAAATTACATTCCAACAAAGAACAAAGAGGTCCAACAGGATTTATGATAATTAGTGAAATTTATTCGTAAATCAAAAAGTACACTCTGTCACAACAGAATCAAAAGCTCCTATATGTGGAAAACAAACCAAATTAATTCTATAAACCTTCAAGATAATTTAATATCTGACAATTAAGTGTGGTCAAAAGCTTTATGGTAGCACTCTACCTGAGGCAAACCTGAGCTCTGATTAACTTCAGTTAGAACAATAGCAAATATGAGAATAAAAAGTGTAGACCCAGGCAAAAACCCATAATTGATTTCCACAATAAATTTAATAATATACCCTTATGTGAAACATTGAACTAAGTTTAACGAACCCCACTTCTAAAGGAATGATACAAACATGATTCCACAATAGCAAGGAATACTGAGGAATTCGACTCCTGCATACTAATCGTTCTCGTGGGCAAACCAAACAATTACAATATTCAAAATATAAGGAGCCAAGTTTTCAAAAAAGTCAGAGGGAAGAAGCAGCAGGAAACATTTTGTTTACTTCAGCTGAAAAATAAAACTGCATTTTTCACAGGAATGTTGCAACAAGACATCCAGTCCGTAAACTGTGAACATATAAATATTTACAATATTTATAAATACTTCTATTATTTGCCTATAGTCTCAATCCCTGTTATGTTACATTGTTCATATAGATGGTGACTTAACAGACATTTATTTAAATTAAACTTTCAGGGATTATCAATCAAGGAGGAGACTCAAGTAAAAGTATTTAGTTACCTTCCACCATTGCATAAACAAATCCTCTCTGTGAGTGAAGTGATTAATTTATCTCTTTCTGCCAAACCCTTATAAGAATGGCAAATTTATATTACTGAAAACTAAGCAAACATGTTTATGTATTACTGCCTCTGTGGAAGCAGTTATGTGAAGCATCTTCTTCACATAACTGCACATAATTTCTTCTTATTTGTGATTAAAGTTATTTGTGGCAATTATTGGACGCCGCGTTGGTTTTTAATTGAAAAGATGTAGCTTTCTTTTCAGTTTGTGAAGGACAGTTAGTATGCTGAACACATCCACCAACAGCTACAGTACAATGGTTGTTCACAACACATGCCAGCCGCGTTGTAAAGACTAAGTGAATTCCAGGCTCGGTGCCACAGGACTGAGTAGAAACTTGATCTCGCAATAATGTGCAGGTTTGAATTTAATCAAGGCAAGAAAGTCCAGCCAGCGGCTAAATAATTACTGTGGGGAACTCGGATCTGCTTGTAAGCACGTCTGCGTGGCGTACCACTGGAGGCCGCCACCTCTCTGACCCTCCGCAAACAGACCCTCCTGGTCAGACATGAGGCAGCAGCCAGGTTGATGGGGAAGAGGAGGAGGAGGAGGAGGAGGAGGAGGAGGAGGAGGAGGAGGAG
>JAQNCA010000011.1:2191330-2213607 GCA_029783725.1 Acanthurus tractus
CTTCTGTTGTTGTTGTCTCTCTGTCTGTCTCTCTGTCTGTCCGTCTGTCTGTCTGTCTGTCTGTCTGTCTGTCTGTCTGTCTGTCTGTCTGTCTTTCTTCCTTCCTCTCATGCACCCTTTGCCTTGTTGTGCTATTGCAGCTGGAAGAAATTGAAGTGCTTACATGTCTAATTATAAAACAAATGAGTGGAAAATTGAAGGAGAGAGGGGAACAAGCAGCATTGTGCGAATGAAAGGCCTGAGTTATGGTGACAGTAAATCTAACCAGGGTTGTAACTCCACACACTGCTGCTCTTGGCTCATTAACAGTGTCCTTAGGAACCAATGATAAGCAAATCATTGGATTACGGTTTTGGCATTTGTGCCCAGTATGGCAGGGCAGCTCAGCCACCCTGTGTCTGTGTTTGACCTATTTTGTTGTAGGTAAAGCCTAAATTAATTGTTTTAACCTGACCTTATGTTATTGTTGTATGTTTCCTGTATTTATTATTTTTTGATAAACAAACGTGATCAACTGGTGTCCAGTAGATCTCTGTCAAGAGCATTAAGCTCTGCTCTAAGTAGTCTTAAAAGATGGAACTATTTATTAGGGGTGGGAATCGCCAGAGACACCATGATATATATTATCCTGAAATATAAGTCACAGTACGATATCATCGAGATATTGCGATATACTAAGTATTGAAATATCAGAAAATGCTATATATTCGGACTTTTTTCCCCTTATTTGACCGCAAATCAAGCCCAGAGCAAATCTTTGTCAACATCCATTTCATTATGAGTCACACCTTAGCAAAGGTGACCTGGCCTGACAGTCAGCACTTAACACCAGCCAGCGGACCGAAACATCAGTAGATTTTTTAATTCTGGCACAAAAAATTTGAGTTTGTCTTTGCAACAGAAATTAAGAATTTATGTAACTAAAATATTGATATTTGGTGTCTCTGAATCAATGTGATATCACCATGCGAAAATATTGCAATATTTCACTGCATCAAAATTTTGCCCCACACCTACTTTTTGTCAAGTTGATACAATAATTTGTTCTCGGGGTCACCAGGGACCCCAGTTGTAAGTCCTCAGTGTTAAATATGTATGGAAGATCATGTTTATGCTCTTAATATGGGCAGGTTTGCCGATTATCATGGTTTGCCAGTGATACAAAGTTTATTTCTACGTCAGTCAGCCTCACTGAATGTCTGAAGATCTGGAAATATACGAAAAAACTGATAAGTAAATCTAAGAGCAACAAAGAGCTCAGCCAGAAACAAAGCCTGAACAATGAATTGCTGTGTGAGAGAATGCAAAAGAATAGAATTAAAACAAACTCACAGGGTTGAAGTCTTTCAAATGGAATAATTAGCCACAGACACAGTCGAGGAATGACTATGATTCGTCACCCAGATCCAGACTTTCTGAACTTAAGAGCATTAAAACTTTAGTGCAAATTGTTTTTTTAGATTCCTTTCAATTGTCTTTAAACCACTGTTACCCAGAGCATAATGTTTTGAGTTTAAACCCACTACATTTAATGTTCCTCATAGTGATTAAACTATATAAAAGAGCCCTAGTTGGGATATTTTTGGGGTCTGGCATCAACTAATACAAATACAGTGTTTATGCAGCAAAGTGAAACACTTTCTAAATGGTTTGGGGTCTTTTTTTTGATGCTGCTGTACAGAACAACAAATCAACTGATGTGCTTTCTGCCTAAAGACAGCTTATAAAGTTGGAAAGAGGCGATGGGGAACTGTAAACATGTTTGCTAAGTAAAGTGGTCATATGACATGTCTGTAGGAAAATAAACAGGATTATAAACTGATTGGTGCGTAATGCAAGAAATGTTCCCCCAAGTACAATCTAATGCAAACAAACATTTCTATTTTTGTCTGCCTCAGAGCATGTATGCTAGTAATTATGTGTTTCTTTACAAAGCGGTGATAAAAGCCGTTTAGAGAATGAAAAAAAAAGAAATCAGAGAACCATTGGAATTTATCATGAACTAGTTCACACAGAGTGTCTAATATAAACACTGTTTATATAGGATTTTCCTTGCTTTCCCTGTGTCACTGTTCATCCTTCAGGCTCTAAACGTTTTGTACGCTTGGAAATCACAAGACTGAATAAAAGCCATTATGTCACATGACGATCTCATCCCACAGTGAGCTACAGTCCAACTTCTGCCACGTCAGGAAAAAATCAAGATTCTCTATGGACCCTCTTGTCATCCCAGACCACCAGCGTCTTTGTTTCCATCCCCTCTGCTGCAGGCAACAGTCAGCAGTGATAGTGCTGTTTAATGGATAGCTGCACATATCTTTACACATGAGTGTCGTTTGATACCACTGGGTTGTTTTCACTCAGTGCTGTTGACCTTTGGAGTGGCGGGGGTCACCCAGCCTGACATCTCAAGACCACACAGCTGCCTTTTTGAAAAAAAAAAAAAAGAAAGAAAAAAGCCAATTTAATCTGCTGCAAAAAGTTCTGCATTAACTCATTTTCTACTATCAAATGACGTTTAATTGTTAACCTTATCTACATTTTTTTTATCTGTCACCTCTTGTCCCTCTCGGCTCTGCTGCCTCAGTCTCTGATATTTCTAGCATGTGTTGGTGCGGTGGGTCTGTGCCTGAGCCTGGTGCTTCTGGCTGTATACTTGGTCTGCATGTGCTGCTGCCGCAGGGATGTGGACGATGAGGCCAAAAGACCTGAGACCTGCTGCGTCACATGGGCTGCTGTCATTACATGCCTCATCATATGGTGAGTCTGAGGGGTTTAACATTGCCGTTGTGTTTTGTAACCCTACACGGCGCAGATGAAGTGATAGTTGTAGGTGTTTTTTTGGGAGTTTTTTTTTTTTGATCAAGTTTAAAGACTTAAAAATAAAGTTATGGTCAGAACCAAATATGAGTCAAATGACCTGGCACTGATACTGTTTGTTCTGTGCAAAGATTGAATAATTGGTCAGATTTATTAATTTCCTTAGATTTAGGATACAAATTTAGAGCACTGTTGGCAATATGAAGAGTGACAGTGTAAAGCTTGTGACTGAGATTCATCTCTCTTTTTCTTTCTCTCTAAAGAATACAAATAAGGCTGGTTAATCTGGTGTGTTACTGACAGGCCACGTAAACAGCAGGGGGCCCGATCAGGTGATGGCTAAGCAATCAAACCTCTTAATCCCTCAGCTGACTGTTCAGCTCACTACACCCGCCAAAACTTTGACCGCTGATTGCTCAGCTTGATTCATTTGAATCCCCTACTAAACCATAATGCTGCAGCCTTGGATTTGGCGTTTGATTATTGTGCCACCAAATTTTCATATTTTCACAGGTTGCATGCTGTAAATTTGTTGTACTGCTACTTTATGCAAAAACAAACAAGCAGGGAGCTTCCAAAAAAAAAAAAAACTGGAAGACATACTTTTGTGAATGATTTAATATGCTTTGATTAAAAAATGTCCTGTCATAAAGGGTTTGATTGAATTTACCTTCAGATCAGCTCGTAACTTGTGACATCTATCCAAGTGTTGAGTTTGAATTTTATTACTTCCCTGTGTCCTTGCGGAGAAACTGCTACTGGACATAAGATCTGTTTTAATGTTAAGTGACTGAGCATGATGCTGTTTATCAAAGGAGCACTGTTCTCTGGTCTCTGTCCTCTTGTCTGTCTCTGTAAAAGCTTGTTCCAAATGACTCAGCTCATCAAATTAACTATGACATACAGCACACTATTAAATAACCTACTTATAAGTTTAAGTTTATTAGGTCTAACAGATGGTCTTTATGTTACAGGTTAGGCTTTGTGGTTAAGAACAAAACGTTTAGTATGGCCTGTTCCTACTTTATTTAAAAAAAAGCAGCATTTTGTCTTTTGTCTGTTATTGTGAAGTAGTTCATTTTGACATGTCTTTACTGTTAAAAACTATGTACAAGAGACAAATGATAAGTTTATAGCCTAAAATAGAAGGAAATGAGTTGGACAGCTCTAGCTGCATGCACATGTGGTTCGAGTCTTTATGAGACTGTGCAGGAAATTTTAAGTTAATAAACTTTATTTTTTTTCTGATCTCCGGTAATTAAAATTTGCAAATCATCATCATTTGAGGAAATAAATAATATCCTACTACTTAACTACCCTCGAAAAAAAGGCCACCCTCCCCTGATGTTGTCTACATGACCTTGTTGACCACCATGGGTCAGCTCTTGGGACTGAGGTCGCAGATGATGCCAATTTTGTCCAAGTCGCAGCTTTCAATTACCTGAAAGAGAAATACCACTTAAGCTTAAACTCCAAATTTTATGAGAATTATTAACAAATGAGTAGAACTATATGCACATGTATTCATCTCTTTCTGCCTCGGGCCACAAACTGATCAGTCAGTCCTTGTAACTGCAGCGTGCTTTTGTTTTTGGAGTTGGTGTGCTCTAGCAGAGATAACTTAATTGAAAATGTGCTTATGTGCATTTCTGATGGCTTTTTTTTTTAACATGACCGAAACAAAAAAGCCCTGCACAGAAACTCAAAGAGGTGCATAGAAAGTAAAAAATTCTCCTGTATAAAATGCTCAACCGTACATATTATTCCCCTTGTATAACACTGGTTCATGGAACTTTTATTAGCTGAGATGGGTAGAGATATACTTTCATGTCATTTGAAAAAGATCCTATTATTTATCATGATCATCCCATTCACTTTTTTCAGCTTTTCATTCAGCCCAATGTTCAAGGAGACTTACATTACACAGTGGAGCTCAAATGGATTTAAAAGCTGCTGCACCTCGCTGGATGCTTATTTCTGACCCCGGGAGAATGAATGGAATATATTAAGGTTAAAGATAGAAAACAAATCTAATATTCTAAAAATCCTTCCTCTCTGTGTCCGTCCCTGTTAACCCTGATACATTTAATTAAATCAGCAATACAGTGGTCCCCACAGAATTAAGGCATTCATCTGCTGTTTCTTGTCACTCCAGGCTATTTGTTTGGCTCATAACATCTTTTGAATACTAAGTTACAAATGTCCAGTCATTACATCATTTATGAAGCGATGCATTATGAGAGCAACAAGGACATTGGATATTCTAGAGTACATATACTGTTTTCTGTAGTTTTGGCGGTTTTTGTGTTGTTTTTTGTACACACATAGTTGCTGCAAACAGCCTTTTGCCCAGGCAACAAATTCTCTAATGCTTCCTTGGAGGCTGAACTGCCCTGTGATGTCCTGTGTCATTGGTTTCATTACTGTACCATCAGTGGCTCTTTTATTGTCACTGACATGTCACTAGGTTAGCCAGGGGGTTAATGGTGAGCTCATTCCAGGCTGCAAAAGATCATCTGTAACACAAATGTCTCCAAAAAGCATGAAGTAAGACTGTACGGGTTTCTTTAACCAGCAGAATGAGGTATTTTTTTATAACCACATTCATGCAATTTGAGTTGTAATTATATCTCTTTTTTTCTGCTCAGTCTGAAATGCACAATATATGCCCCCAGTGCCCCTAATCATAACTCGAGGTATAATCAAGGAGACACAGGCAGTGGTTCACATTACGCTTACAAGGTTGCAGTGAAAAGATTCTGGCAAACACAAAGAGAAACACACCCATGCAGCGACATATCTCACACACGCTCTGACAGGATACATTGAATGCTAAAATAAAATAAGACTCCACATCCTGTCCTTGCTCTTTGCTAACTTTCTTCATTGTCGTTGTCTTACTGCGGGGGATGACAGTGGTAGCCTGGCTGTGTGTGTGTGTGTGTGTGTGTGTGTGTGTGTGTGTGTGTGTGTGTGTGCTGTTTTTTTTTTTACAGCACAGATGGTTTCGCGAATCCTCAACATATGAGCCATTTTGAGAGCAAACTATACCATAGTTTCCTTTTTTTGTGTGTTATTGTGTGTGTGCGGTATCTCAGAACCGACAGTCCTGCCTTGACTTTCTGCTATCTCAGGTGTGATTGATGGGTTTCCACCTCTGTTCATGGAAACTGCCCTCTAAATATGGTTTAAAATGTTACCAACCTCCACCTTTCGTGTAGAGTGACCTCATTGCAATCAACAATGATGAAACTGTGTCATTGCTCATGTCACTGTGGACTGTTACCAGTAAATTTATACTGACTCCGAGGGTTAGGACACCAATCCTCCCTATTACAGAGGCTCAGACAGTCCCAGGCTGCAGGAAAATATGAAATAGGGATCCTGTGTATTCTACTCGGATACATTTTTGATCATCGAAGAGAATTCTGATGTGCCCTGAATGGGGTAGCAAATTCAAAGTTACTGCCGAAAATAGAGGTTTGATATGTTTAACTCTGAATCTGTGTGTTTGTGCGTAAGGGAAAATGTAAACAAAACAGATGGAGGTAAAAACGGGTAAAAGGAGGGATTCTAAAGGGAGAAAGTGTGACAAATATGAAAATTTTGCCTTGAAGGAGCCGCTCAGGATTGTTGTTTTTTTTTTTCCCCTGGCCCATATGGAAGCCAGGAGGAAGAGATGAATGTCATAGGAGGAAATATATTCTTTTCATCCGACTTCATAAGGACATGACAGACTTGACAAACAGGGATGAGAAAAAGTGATGAAAATGCCAAAAAATATCCCTTTTTTTACAGATTTTGAACAATGTTTTGTATATTTAACCAAAAAATTAATTAATTCATGAATTTGTTAAAATTTTCAGTTGCAAAATGTATGTTTCATCCCGTTTGTGAAATGCAGCAAAGGATGAAGAGTAAGTAAGGACTAAAAACATTACAAAACCAAATACAACTACGATACATATCCCCCCAAAGCCCTTATTGTTTGTCTTTGTCTTATTTGTCCTCCAGTAACCTTCGTTATCAAAAAGAGCAACAAGAAAACAAACAGGGAAAGATGTATTCAGTTTTTAATTTATTTAATCTGGTTCTCACCTTTTTCACAGTTCTGCTGTAGGAGTGGGTTTCTATGGAAACAGCGAGACCAACGATGGGGTGTACCAGCTGACCTACTCGCTCTACAATGCCAATCACACGTTGGGTGGCATCAACAATCTGGTGAGAGAAGCATGCCAAGCTCCTCTTTGTAATCCACAATCCAATACTCATTATTTTTATCATAAAAATCACAATTTAAGATTTTTTTCCAGTTAAATCAGAGCGAGTCAACCAGGCAGGAAATGTGTCAGTGTTTAAAAAAATGTCAACAATCGTTTTGCAGTGAAACAGTGCGCATTGCATCCTTCTTGTTTTCAATTTTTCAAACATTTTTTATTAGCTGCTACAGCACAAAGAGATTTTAATGGCTTACTGCACTTGCAAAAAAAGTGATTTACAGCTGTTAGACACCAGGACCCCCTCCACTGTTAATGGGGTGTACATCTGTCTCATAGCAGCACCTCCCCGTGGGGGGTCTGTATCCGTCTTTTGTCACAGTGAAGGAATTGAGGTGACTGCTGCCTCGGGATTTGTAAATGGGGGATTTTTTTTTTTTTTCCTGATACAACTCCTGACCTGCATTCAGGGAAGTTATTTGGGAGGCTTAGGAGGGAGGAGGGGGGCGAGGAAGGAGTCAGAACAAGGCCCTGCAAGAAGCAATAATCAGAATGAGGAAGAAGAGGATTAACTCCAATCTGCAGTGCATTAATGGATGTTAAGCCTCTCCTCTCACCATCTCTCTCAGCTTTACTATCTGTACTGTATAAGTGTGTGTGCATCAGTATCACACATCCTCTGAAAGGCCTCATCTGTATGCACACATATTGTATTTACGTGTGGACACAAACAGATTTGTGTCCACACTCTTTCACCATGTATGCTGACTATCTATGTGTGTGAGGAGGAAGAATTTATTTTGAGCTCACACACACTGATTTGGGTCATGATGGATGAAGATAAAAAAGATACTTGTGAAATATACACTTAAAATCCTGCAAGAAATCCGACAAGCAGGAGGCTTAAAATGTTTAGTTTTTGTTAAAGTGTGTTAATTAGAGACAATGTTGATTCCACTTGATTGTTGTAACATAAGAAACCTCTTTCAGCAGCACAACAAACTTCCTCCCATGTGACCATGAAGCTGAATCGGAGCCTCTCTAAAGCATTTTCATCAAAAACTGAAGATTGTATCTTTTTATAAAAGCAGTATATGGTTAAGTGCTTTTGTATTTGACATTTGCATTAGTTTCAGCTAGGTATAACAAATAACCTGGAAAGAGGGTGTATTTTGCAATGCAACATTTTCTATTTGTGCTACAGGAAGTGAACAGGCTTCGACTCTGATGATTTCATGTCCTTGCTACTGACTCTCTGCTTTGTCTTAGTATTGATTGGATCCTCTAGAAATGATGTATACTATGACTGCATGAGGAACATATACCTTCCCCACGGGAAACAAAAGGCTTTCTCACTTGCAAATCATAGCCTAATGTACTGTACTCACTTACAGAGCTGCTGAGCTGGCCGGCTGTCCATCCCACAGAGCCGAAGCTGTCTCAGTCTGTGTTTAATCTTGTGATTGAGAGAGTAATTTCTCTGCTAATCTTTATTGGTTTACCAAATCCTTTCTCGGCCTTTCATTTGTCTTTCTTTTTAACTTGGCTCCAAAGTAATCACTTCAGAAGTTTGCTCTCCCATACCGCCTTAAATACATTTCCGTTGTTATATTTCACATGCTGGGTTGGTTTGTCCAGTAAAATAGGCACAATGGGCGGCCACACATCACCTCAGCAGCTGTGTGGCGCTGCTGAAGGCTTGTTAAGGCGGTTCTCATCATGAAATATGCACTCTCACACTGCGAGGGATCACTGTGTGTCACAGAGGGAAAGATTTGATGAGGAGGACCATTGTCTGTGTTTTGCCATTGAAAGGGAGGCTTTTGATTGTTTGCAGGTACCCTTAATTTAAGCCCTATTTCCAGTGTTCAGCTTTCAATATCAAGAGCTCTTTAGTGCTGTCTTGAAAATAATGGATCAGAAAACACGGCAATCACACTTTATCAGAATGTCTGCTTTCCAATTTGCAACTGCGGTTACGCTTTTATACAGTATATAACTCGTTCTCTTTTAAAATGAAAGCTCTCTTGTGATGCTTGGAACAAAATGATTACTACTTTCTGTGCTATACATCAGTCCCCCGAATTTTCTCTCTTCAGTGCCCCATTTCTCATCGTATTACCCTGCATGGCTCTGAATCACTGTCATCATATATAGTGTTTTATTGTCACAGCTAATACAGTGAATCTTAGATGTATAAAATCACTGAAGGCATCAAGCAGAACAGCTCGGTTGCATGTGAATTGGCACTTGAAATAGTGCTGCTGCGAGCCTCAAATCAGTCAGTCTCGTTTAACAGGCGTGTCCAATATGGAGGAGCCTCCTTGTGACCTGCTTTCAGTAAAAGTGAGCTTTAATCCATTTTAAGGGAAGACGGGACGGTCCAGATTAGGGAAATGTGGATCACCCGGAGCTGCTGGCTGATGGATCCCATTTCTCACACTCAAGCATACAGGCCTGCAGATAAGATTCGGGGCGTTATGGCAGGAGCTGTGAGAGATGATGAACATAGAGGTGGGGAGTGAGAGCAGTTTACTGGCAATCACACACTCCCCCGGGAGTGCTGGAGTGGAGGATGGGCCTGTATCTTTGCCTCATCTCCAGTACAGATACTCTTTCAGGGGGTCTTTCTTCGAGGCATCAGAAGCATCCACTCAGCAGAATTTAATCAAGAGTGTTTGAAATGTTGAAAAGTCAAGAAGACTGAGAAGGTGTTTATCTTCTTTGTGAGTTTCCAACTCTTACCCAGAATATCTCAGCGCGTTATTGAGGCCGTATTATACCCATTTTCAGTTTTTTGCAAGAATAGGTTTACATGTTTAAATTTGTCTTGAAGCCCCATTTAGTCCCATCCTCCTTGATACTAGGGATTACCTTTGACTTGCATTTGCATTAAATCCTAAAAAAAATCAGGATATTGGTGCTCTTTTTAGAAGATTATCCATGGGAATAAAAATATGAAAGCATCCTTAACTTTGTTTGTAACAGATCTTAGCAGATCTTGTGTTTTTGTTGAGAAAACCAAAGCAATGCTAACCTACGGTTGACCTCCGCTACACCTACGCTACGCTTTAATTAGCTTTTAATTCACTCTCACAGAATGCGCATAAGCATATTTTCCTAAATGTTAAGATGCTCTTTTAAAACAAACAGAAATTTGATTGTCGTTCTTTAAGCTACTTTTCACAAATATCAAAGCCCCAAAAATCTTGACTGAGCTTCAGATATTACTTCATATATCTAAAGGTTTCGGTGTGAAAGCAGGCTTGTAACTTAAATAATGTTTCCATTTTTATGCTAGGGTAGCCCCTTTTGTTTTTCTTTACAGAGTGGATTGTACCTTTCATGCCATTTTTTTCTGAAATAGCTGTATTACAGGGTCAAGCTTTTGTTTAGAGAAAAAGAAACCATTTCCCCCTGTCAGCACCCGGACTAAAATTGACCTGTTTCAGCTCCACTGTTGCTGTGAAAATGCAGGCTTTAACTGCATCTCATTGTTTTTTATTTAAACAGAAAAAAAGTAAAACACATTTACTCCATCATGCCTCCTCACGCTCTGTTTTCACTATCAAAGATCCCTGTTGTAGAAGGTCTCCCCGGTATTGTTATCAGAATTCGGCTCTAACGTTGTTTACCTGAATAAAACACACGGTTGAGGATAAAAGTTAATCTTTTCTCCAGGGAGAGCTCCTTTGGTTCTTTCACCTCTCTCTATATTTTCCAGCCCCCCTGTTTTTTTTAAGAATATCCTTTTTTTTATGAATTTATTTATGTTCCTATTTACTTCTGACCCTGTTTTCTCATTGACTCCTCTTTTGCTTTCCCCTCTTTTCTTATTCTGACACCTACTATTTGCCTTTTCTTTCAGTTCAACCATCCTACTCATCTTTATTTCGTTTTACTTTATAGGTTACAGGATCTCTGGGAAATGTGGGAACTGGACTCAAACAGCGCCTGGAACGGCTTGATGAGATCTTTGCCACAAGAACCGACTACACCCAAACTCTGCGCTTCGTACAGCTAATGGTCAATAACGTCATCCGTGAGCTGACTGCTCTGCCCAACATCAACAAAGCCAACGTCGATTTGGCAGCTATTGCTGACCAAACAGCCTTCATTGAGTATTACAGGTAGGTGGAGCTTTAGTTAGTCCCTTGGGGTGATTGATGTTCATTTATTTTGTGTGTGTGTGTGATCCCTGTTAGATAGACACACCTGACGGTGCACCGTTAGCCATAAACGCGTGTATGTGTGGGTGCGCGTGTGTGTGTGGTTGAAGTAAACATGCTGTTCAGAATAGCCCCATAAGTGATGCAGCCCAGACAAAGAGCAGATGGGATTTTTATTTCTCTCCCCCGTGGAACACAGACCGGAAAAGCTATTTTTCCTGATTGCTTAATAAATGAAAGCTAAAATCGAGCTTATTACCCACTGTGCATGCGCTTATTGCTCTCACAGTATGTCACGCATGGCAGAGTGGCTATTAGACCATAAACGATCTCCTTACCCGCAGACTATTGTTTACATTGATTGCAATTATTATTTTCATGTGGTGTTCTTTTGAGCGGTATGTTCTTTTTTGTAAAAGAGACCTGCAAAAACTTATTAAAAAAAACCTCAATAAAACCTGCTCAATAAAAAAAAAATAACAAACCCAGTCAACAGCAAAGTGGTTCAAATGAATAAAATATCCAGCATTAATTCAGGAGCTGCATACTAATTTATTCGGCCCCACCGTCTGCCGCTCCCAAATGTTTGTCTAATTGGACATCCTCGCTAGCTTTGTTCTTTTGCTTTTTTTTTTTTTTTTTTTTTTTTTTTAAGGACATAAAACTTCATAGTGTTCTTATGTTGTTAAGTTTCACATTTACAACCTGTTCATTGCAGTACTGTAGGAGTGATTTGGACTCAAATTGGAAGGAGACACTAACAGAAGATAAATTATGGCAATATGGGTGAATTATAGACACAAAGGGACCAGAAATCTCAAGTTTATGTCAACTCATCAAATTTTTTTCCCACAGCTCCCTGTCTTGCCTTGGTAGGTTGCAGATTTAGTGGAAGTAAATTGCAAAGCATAAACTCATTCTGAAACATGTTAAACACTGAAGTATATCCTCTTTCTAATCTCAACTGAATTCAACTCACAAAGCATATATTCAGTCATATTTTTTTTCACTTTTCGCACTACATTTCCTGTTCTTTCGGGCTTAATACAAGTGTTTTCCACTTACATGCAGCACAAACACCTTTCATTGCATAGTTGACATGTCAGATCTGCCCTGCATATGATTGAACTCAAGCCCTCAACTGCAGATATAAAGAGTTAATTTTACCTACCAGGAGTGACATCTTCACCAAGGATGTCTTTATTTTTCCTTTATGGGAGATTAATTCAAAACCTCTCTCCCCAAAAAAAATTCTCATTTTTACATCATGAACTTTTAATGCAATAAATTCACCCATTCAAGCTGAATTAAGCTGCTTATATAATGTTCATGTGTTTTGATTAAAACTTGAAATGTTTAAATTTTCCGTGAATACATTTGCTTAATATTAATGCTCATATCTCTGAGTTTTGTGACTTTAATTCTTCCATTTGTTTGACATTTATTAAAAACAGAGACTTCATATTTTAGTCTACATAAGTAATGTGAGGGAGTCTGATAAATGTTTTAGTATTAGAAGTTCAAATAAAGTATTTAACGTGCAAGAGGTAAAGCTTTGCACTTGTCACTGAACCGCAGTGAGTTGTGACTACCAGCATCCAGTGAGGCTCTACTCGCAGCTATGGGTGCGTTGTACAGAGAAGCATCAACAACAGCAGCTCCTACAAAGGTGAGCATAGATGCTGCTTTATCATCGGTGAGAACTTGAGAGTATTTCCTCAGTGAAAGAAGAAAACCGAAGGCTTTCTCAGTCAAAAAGCTGTTTTCAATCCTCGTCTGAATGGCTTTAATAAGACTTTGATTGAACAGCTGGCTCGCTCGTAGCACTGTCCTATACGACTTCATAAGGTTCTTTTGATCTGATTGGTTGAAGTTGGACCGTGAAAGACAGATGGCTTCTCCAATCACCTGCCAAGTATGTTCTGAAAGTGCCTGCCTTTTTTCCAACAGTTTCCAAGGGCGACTTCCCAGATGGTCCTGTGTAACAACCCATCTGCCACATCAGGTTAAAAAAGTTTTGGGCATTCAAAATGACTTCAGTGTCAGCATACAAACAAAGTGAGGGAGCACATGATCCAGAATGGATGATCTAAAGTCTTGCTGGTTGCCACGTACACCTGTTTGTAGCACTAAGTGTTTGAGTGTAAAATGATATTGCAAAAACTTCTGTGCGGCCTTGTAGTCAAGATCTGAAATGGATCTTAATCAGAGTGAAATGTAAGCGACATTTTTCTCTAATATGAAGTTTAAGCCCAACTTCATTAACAGAATCATCTAATAAAGACAATTTTTTCATTTAAGTTTTCGATCATTAAAATTTTGACTCATTTTTGGAGTTTTGAATGTTTAACTTCCATGTTTTTTCATGTTATCTTCTGTTGTACTTGGGATAGGGAGGGTGATAGCAGGTGTCTCTGACTTGTGGCGTAAAAGAGCAAAACTAAACATAGCTTTGTCTCTGATAGTGACTCACCAGCCTTTTCCTGTTATTAATACCATGCATTCATATTCCCACATGGTGTGCTGTTCCCACACTGACATCAGATTTTTTTTTCAGCTCTGCAGTTGCAACTCTGTGCATTCTGACACCAATCTCCTGCGTGCTGATTGGATTTCATAGAGCCACTGGGCTATGACCGGCCTGTGGCAGGGCTTTATTGATGAGCGGGCAAAATGTTATGGCCAGCCCAGTGTTACTCGAACAAGCAAATCTTATATCTCCCCTTCCCTATTCTGTTTCTGAATTCATCCCCGTCCCTGTGCTCAGAGAGGACATGTCTGCAGCTCTGTTTATGCAGATAAAGTGCCGTCGCTCTCAGTGTTTTTCTTCATCCATATGCCCACTTCTGCGAGCAGCGGAATAACCAAGCTGCAATTTTCTGTTGTTTTTTTTTTTTAGTTTATTAGGGGAAACCTCTGGACTCCTTCACATCGCTCGAGTAAATAATATTCTCCAGTAACCTTGGTTTACAGACTCACTACAATACTGCCGAAAAGCCGCAGCAAGTCCACATCATTATACAGACGTCTTCAGAATCCATCTCTGACATACTGGACAACAATGTTTTTTCCCCTCTGATGCTAAGAGATTTACAATGCTACCGGGGCTTGTGGACTTAAAAATGAGTCATAAGCATTCCCATGTGTTTGGTTAGTCAAAACACACACTCACACACACACACACACACAGGCTACCTCACACACTCCTCAAGTACAAGCTGACTGTAGGCCATTCCTGTGAAGGACATTTTCAGAGCTTGAAAAATTCATGTCTATGGATTTGTGGTGTTGAATTATTAAGCCAGCAGGCTGGAAATTACCTAAAACAGATGGGCTCTAACTAGGAGACAAGGATGCTGATACACAGAGACCTCACACGTTCAGGCCTGAGCATATGTTGGGCGGGCACTTCCTGAGGCCTGTACATGTGCATAAAGATCACTTTGGCTTGCTATCTGTAAGCTGAAGAGATCAGTCGTGTTTGTTATACTGATGCTTCGGTTTTTTCTGTCTCATAGATGGCTTTTGTATCTGCTGCTGCTGATTATGGATCTGGTCATCTGCTTGGCCATGTTCTTTGGGATGGCCAAGCAGCCTCGATGGCTGCTCATCACGTAAGTATCTCGAGAGTGCATGCAGAGGTATTTGATTTTCAACTCGTTTTATGAGGCCATCTTTGTTCTTATTGGCTGCAGTCAGACAGGGCAGCAGCCAGCCTCTGGCACCATAAAGGTCCCTTCAGTAACAGCGCCAACACCAGGATTACATCTCCAAACAAACCTTACAATGAGTCCGACATTATTCCTCTCCACAGCAACCTGCCTTTTATTATCCCACATATAATAAAAAGGAAAAGTCACTGTAGTATAATGCTGAAACCGACTAAGCTGTTTGCTTAATGTTATTTTTATATTTTCAAACTCGATCATGCAACTGTGGTTTCTTCTCCAAACAACATCAAATTTTAAGTGGAAAGACTAAGAGAGATCAGAAGGAGAAATGTTTGATTTCGTATATCGTAACCGGTAATTTAAACTGACGCTGATGTCTGTCGAGCAAATCCTTCGTCCAGACTTCCAATCCCATTTGCCCAATTTAGTGCAGCAGATGATGCTCAGGATCGCTCCTCACATCCCTCTCTGATGGGTCCCACTAATGCCTATTGATCGCTAGAGCAGGATGAGTCCGCTCCCTTAACTAATTATTAAGTGCTCTCAGGCTACTTTATTGGTGCTTTCAAGAAGGTCTGAGGAGTGAGAAGAGAGCAGCGCTTTGCGGTCTTTTTACATCCATCAGGGGCGTTTTTCTAATTAACAGCACTTTTTCTGGTTTCTGCCAGTGGTCGCGAAAGAAATCATCTATAATAGTGGGGAGATTATTTCATACTCCACCTCTACAATGTTAAGAGCCTGTTGAACTCGTTTTAGACAAAAGGGGGCAGATATATAAAGGAGGTCGGCAAACCAAAGGTAATGGCAGCTTTTGATCGACAGCGACTGTGCACAGTGATGGAGGGCTAATACGTCCATGATTGACAGGAAGTGTAGCCACTTCAGATTGAACTGTTCCGATCAAACGTATTTCTGAGCATAATAGGTCTTTTTTTTTCTCTCTATAAGTTTAGGGCTAACACGGAAATTCAGCAAGGAGTCATGATTAAATATTTCTTTATATCACTCTGTGATAAAATAAATTTCTGCTGAATTGTCCGATCCAAGATGCACCAGTACAAAGTGCGAGTTGGGCTTCTGTCTTCAGGCAGAAGGGGAACAAATTCCCAAGCAAGTGTTAGAAAGAATAAATCTAATTAATTAGGTGAAACCGGGCTGAAGTTCATTGGTACAAAAAGAAAACTGATTCATGTGCTTCTCCCTATGTGTCTTTGTCTGAATCTCCCTGTCCCCCCCACCCCCCGTCTGTCTCTCTCATATTTGCTGTTTTCCCCCCTAGGATCATGGCTTTTGTAGTGCTGTCTCTGATCCTAAGCTGGGCCTCACTGGGAGCGGGCACCGCTGCAGCTGTGGTGAGAAAACACCAGTCTTTCTTTCAAATCTTCTCACACTTGACTTCTTTCTTTATTTATTCATGCATGTTTGTGTTTGATTGGACACTCCCGCGAGCCCGGCGGCTCTTCTTTAACCCACTGAGTTGAGCCTATGGATGTCTTTGTTGTAGGTGACGGTTCTCTCATTTAGCTTCCCAGCTTATGCCTTTACATCCTGAGGGTATTACTGTCAATAAGCATATGTTCTTGGACATGTTTCCTGGTTAGAGTGTGTGCACATGTTTGCTTAATTTACAGCAGGGCGCTTTCTTTCGACAGTCAGTCATGCAGTAAAGCTGATTACAAGTCCCCAGCCTTTTAAGTTAATGAACCTTTAGCCCCATGGTTGTAAACAAAGCTGTTTCTAGCATTAATTACTAGCTCTGCTTTCTTCAAAATCTCTTCTTTTGTTTTGCATAGCTTTATTTCGCTTTCATTGTCCTCCTTGTTTATTTGACAGATTGTTCTCTCTTCCTGTCTGTATGCCATGTGTTGGGAACATCTGGACTTAATGGGGCTTGCATTAGGGACACTGTCTGGGGTATAAAGAGTAACCCCTTGCTTCGAGCCCTCCTCCATCCCTCATGTCCACTGTCTCCTCTCTTCGATCTCCTTGCCTACTGTAGATTATCCCCATCCGTGGATTATCCCACGGGATTTAACATCTGGACAGCTGTTTCAAGTGAGGCAGGAGAAACAGAGAATAAAACAGAGTGTGCGCGTGTGTGTGTGTGTGTGTGTACGTTGACAGCTGATTTCAAGCTGAAATTAACTATGCGGGTGTGAAATGTAGACATCTCGTGTGGTTCGCGGAGAATGTAGAGCTCCCCTGCAGTTTTAACAGAATCACAGACTGTGCTTATGTATGTATTTCCAACCTCTGACCTCGTCTCCAGGCTGCCAGAATAGTTGAGTTTAGCTCGTCTCTTGCATACGTCTCTGTCAGAATGTTATGACACAAGTGATCTAAAGTAAATTCTTTCAATAACTTTTACCTTTTTTATTATTAATAAGGAGGCCAGTACTCCACACATAAGTGGATTATCAAAAAAAAAATATGGGCAATATGCAAAAGCAAGTATAAAAAAAAGTAGTGAAGTATTGCCCAGAACTGCACAGTGCGAAAACATGGTGCATCTTGAAAGGAAGGTGGATGATGGTGGTGTCCTAGAAAATGCTCATAAATTTATACATATTTGATGAGACGAAGCATAAACAAAATGTCCCAGCCAGTATAATGAGACAGAGATGAAAGGTAACAACAGTGCTGTACAGTTTCAGCTGGAAAACACAAGTCATGTGATCCAAGTCGACTTTAGAGATATGTCGGTAATCAGGATTTGTGCTGGAACAAGTGTGAGTCTCACCGTGGAAATGGCACATAACGTTTAAGTTGACAGACTGCGCTTCTTGTCTTGCTTTACAGTTGCATTCCCACGTGCTTTACTTTGTTGCATCCTTTATTGCATTATGTTCTTTCATTGATAATTGCTGTGCTAGATGGAAGCAGGTTTCAGCCTAACAGCCCTTTGAGTTGGGCTCTTTTTCATTGGAGCTGACATAAAAGGAGCTGACACAAGACTATGTTACACTAGGAATAAACGATGTGAGGTTGTTATATTTGATTCTGCAACATAACAGACATATGGATCCCTTTGAGAATGATCAGTGTGAACCTTTGCCTTTCATTTTCATCAGCTGTTTAATATGTTGTGTGTGAAAATATTTTGTTTAGTTTAGTTATTTGCCCTCTTTTTGTTGCCTTTTTTATTGTCTGGGGAAGACCAAACGTACTGAAACTGCGTGACTTTGACCCCTAATTGTTTAGCCGTGCACATTAGCGGCTTTCCATGGATGAGCTAAGGAGCGTGAACATATTTTGTAGATTTCATCCATGGTCAGCAAAGCACGACATGCTCTACATATTCAACACAGCCTGAGCTCTGTGGCTACATATAGTACATTTTTCTGTGTTCTTATTTCATGCGCATGTGTGTGTGTGTATGTAAGGTCTGTTTTGTTGCACATGCTGCTCTTTTGTACGTCTGAGGGCATTTTTCTGTGGATACTTTCATTTCTCAAGCCGACTTGCTCTGGAGTTAGAGAGCGATAACAATGTTGGAAAACAAATAGTTTGGGTTGCTGAAGGATTGTCAATAACTGCCCATTGCAAAATCAGTTTTTCTCAGCTGCTGCACAAGAAATTGGATCCAGTTCATGGGTTGAATAAATACTAGTGCTCCTTCTTGGCTCCTGCATACTTGTAGTGTAACAGCATGTGGTTGTTTTCATGCAGGGCACCAGTGACTTTTGCGTGTCTCCAGACAAGTTCATCGTGAACCAAACCAAGAATTTCATCAGTGCAGGTGATTTATCTCAACAAACAGAATGACACAGTTCTCTATCACTGAGTAGTAAGACACAAGGTTAATCTCTCTCTCTCCGTGTCTCTGTTCTCTCTTTTTCTAGATGTTGCGCACTATTATTTGTTCTGCAGTCCGAATCTACAAAACCCTTTCCAACAGGTATTGACAAAATGTCAAAGTCTCAGTTGTTTGCTCACACATGTAGATGTTTGCAAAGAGACACAAACTGGGAAATGTGTTTGCTATTTTAAAATGAGCTTTTTTCCTTGCAGACAGATCATTATCGGGCCCTAATCGGCTGTTCTGAAAAATGAGCCCACAACACTAATTTAATTTAACTACTTAAAGTGATAAATTTTGATCAAAGAATATTCCTTTTTCATATGTGGGTCTCTGAAAATTAGCCGTGTCTTTTTACCCTGTGCATAATCTGTGCCTTGGGGTATTCTCACTGGCAACAATTTTTTTTGTAGCAATTTATTCAATTTACTGTATATTATGCATTAAGGCAGCAGCTGCACATGGGCAACTTGTGTTATTTTGATTTATTTCTATGTTTAAACACATCAGGCCGTCACATCTTGCATACATGACAATTTTTTAGGAAACATTAAGCCTGCTCTCTCCTTCCAGAGAGGCTGATTATTGATGCTTTAAATTTGAGTGCATTTGAAATCGCCTCCAAAATAATTATACAAATTATACAGCTGCCATGCAACCAACTCAATACAGAGCTGCTATTCAGAAACCATTTATTTCATGGCCAGCAGACTTGGACATATAATCTTGTACAAGCACAAAGCCCCAGATGTTTTTCATTGTATTTCTTAATGAGAATTGGTTTACATCTGGATGTCGCTTGCGAAGGTGATGTCGGAGCTGTAATGGCTCCAAAAGAACATTTTGCGAGAGGCGTTTCGGATAACAGTTATGATCATCTTACTGTGCATGACCGGGTGCACCAGATGACATTGCTGGGTGAACAAATTTAAGAACAGGAGAATGAAGTCAGCCCTCAAGATCATCTAATCTGTCACTGAACCCACTGTCAAGTTTTAGTGCACACAGTGTGAATTTGATGCTAACTTTCCAATAAGGAGTTTTTCACCTTCCCTGCACAGTTCAATGCCTGCGTGACATCATTCAATTTAAGCTCAAAGGTCAGCTTCTCCGTGATATCATTATGTTCTGCAAAAACTCTTGTCTGGCCATTATTCAACACAGTAACTCAGAAGGGGAGATTGTGACCATATTTCACATTTGATCGAAAACTGAATTGGTGACGGCACTCTTGGGTGCCCACCTTGAACCTGGGCTGATTGGTTAGATCTTCTGTGCAGAACATATTGAACTTGTGTATAAGGCATAAGTTCTTTATAATATGCAGCTTCTCTGCAGCAAAAGCCATATTTGAAGCGCTGTAGTTCAACACAAGCTCGTTTATTTGCTGATGTTGAGCTACAGGTGATTGTTGTTTCACCATGCGATAAAGCTCCTTTGTAAAAATGACTTCTTTTCCACCAAAAAATACACTGCTACCTTACTGGTTGCAGAACCAAACAACTGCAAGGTGGTAATTCTTTAGTTTTCATAGCACTTACTCTGTGAGACATGAACTAAGGGATTTAGTGGAGGATAAATCAATGACCAGTAATTATTAAAACCCAGTTACTGTTACAGCATCCATTTAGGGATTAAAATGAAGCTCGTTATGTCGGTAAGGATTATATTTTCCTCAGATGACCTAGTTGATATAAATATTACTCTTTTGTTTGTACTTGAGATCGGGTGGTGGGAACGAGAGGAGGCGCAGTGACTGGTGGGCGAGACGGTCGTTGGCAAAGGATAATCTGGGTCTATTTGTCTGGAAAGAAGTGTGTCCTCATGTTAAGCGCATTATAAAGCCTCCTTTAACACCACTTTATTTGTTGACATGCTGCTCCAGAACAATGCTCTCTCCTTGATATGATCCTTCCATTGTTCGCGCTGAATGTCTGTGCGTGTGATGGCCGTGGGTGATTATGTTTTCACAGTCTTTGACAGTCTGCCAGCGTTCTCTGACCACCATGCAAATCCAGATCCAGGGCCTGCTGCAGTTCTCTGTGCCTTTCTTCCCCACTGCTGAGGTAAGTGGCATGCTGACAGACTATTATGCCAGTCTTTGGGAAGGTGTGTATCATTCTCTCCTGTCGTTTATCGCTTGTTATACAGAGAGACCTTTTGGGGATCCAGCGACTGTTGAACTCCACTGAGTTCAGTATACACCAGCTAACAGCCCTGCTCGACTGCCGCGGGCTACATAAGGTGAGGTCAGACTCCGACTGGGACACTTTTTTTTAATGGAGCTGCTTTTTTGAGCAGCTCAAAGCCACTGCAAAGACCAACTTGACTGATTCTAAACCACATCTCTTGTACCGAGATGTTTAGATATACCTCTACACCTGTCGGTGCACATTGTACCTGCTAGACAGAATCTTTTTTACCACCTCCAGTTTTTCTTACTACAAAGTCTAACTTTACTTTTGCAGGTTTCAGATTGTCAGAGCTGTATCATAATGGGACACATCACAGCTGAAATGAGTCTCTCTTGCTGCTGTTATTGTACCATCAGATAGCTTTTAGCATTCAATTTTTTAGATCAAACCTTCATATGACAAATGCAGTGTGTACTATGTAGTGTGCCATTCTTTAATAAAAGCTGTTAGATAAGGCATTATGGAGGTGGGCAGTGTACTCATGCTGTTAGCAGGGCGGTAGTTTGCATGTTGCTAATATGGTAGTACTATAGTATTCTATTAAAAATAAAATGAGGATGCTGTAAACACTTTCAATTGTGCTTGAAAACAGCGATGACACGCACAACCACACAAATGTCAAGATC
Source organism: Acanthurus tractus (assembly GCA_029783725.1). Taxonomy (NCBI): domain Eukaryota; kingdom Metazoa; phylum Chordata; class Actinopteri; order Acanthuriformes; family Acanthuridae; genus Acanthurus; species Acanthurus tractus. The sequence goes on from JAQNCA010000011.1 coordinate 2,212,828, forward strand.
CCTCTCGGAGCTTGTTAGTCATTACTCAAATATAACAAGGAAAGCAGAAAAAGAATGCATGTGTAACGTGCATGTCATCAGAGGAACACGATGGTCTCGGCATGGAAAAACAACAAAACAATATTGTGTTTAGAGATTTAAAGTCTCTGTGAGAGTCCGAGCGCTGCATTTCTGACACTGTCCTTGCTATAAATACTTGGAGTTGCTATTCCCACACACAAGTGTGACAAAGTCTCATATTTAGAATAGTAGTCTTGTTTATAGCCAGTCTATTTTAAAGTCTCTCCCCAGGTAAGTTTGAAGCAAGTAAAAATAAAAAATAAATATGATAAAAAAATATGGTTTGCCCTTTTTCGTACATAAAAAGTAAAAAGAATAAGCTCTGAAAAAGTAGCTGGAAGCACACCTACTCCGTCTCCCTTATTGAATTCTCTCTATCTGTCAATCACAGTCCTTGTGCTCCGCCCACCACTGCTGCTTGTGTTAGGTTGAACTGAAACATTGGTGGGGTTTTGTCATGTTTGAGACTCAAAATGATGCTCAAACATGTATGGGATTTAGAAGATGTTTCCAATGTAATTGTAGTTAGTATCTTTTATCAGTATTGCTTGTTAGCTTGTTAGCTTGTATCTGGCAGTGGCTGGCCCAGCATCTGTGGTTGTGCTAATGCAAAGTGTCACTCTGTACTGACCTGACTGGTCTACGCTTGAGGTTTTAGGAAGTTTTGCATACAATTGGCTTTGAATTTGGGATGTGACAAATCTAGCTTGACTTTTTACT
>JAQNCA010000011.1:2213707-2228668 GCA_029783725.1 Acanthurus tractus
CGCTTGAGGTTTTAGGAAGTTTTGCATACAATTGGCTTTGAATTTGGGATGTGACAAATCTAGCTTGACTTTTTACTGTCTAAATATACGATAACTGCAGGTGTTGCCTCCTTTAGTAAAGGTGCATGATGTGAACAGTTCAGTGGCATCAAACTTTGCATGGAGGCAAGTCAATAAAGTCAAGGTCTGACATTTAAAAGGACGTCAACAAAATATCATATTTTTATTTGGCAGGGGACTTTTAACTTCTGATGCTGGCCAATTGCACATTTGAGGACAAGTTTTAGTTTTTGTAATGACTGGAACCGTAATGGAATTATGAAAAATATCAGCGCAGTCCTGGCTTTGATTCTACTTCAGCATTGGCACAAATGGTTTGAGTCTGAAACACAGTTAGGTTAGCCTGCAGGATATGAATAAAAATCAGTCAAAGGCCTCCATAAAAGTGATTGAAGCTAAAATGTTTTTGTAACAGACCATCAGAATGCTGATGGGATGTTTTTTTTCTTTAAACTTCCTGATTCAAATCACCACTTTTTAACTTTGCTCAGCAAATTTCATCTCTGTGTGAGTGGAGAAACTAATATCTACCCATAAAACACTGATGTTATCTTTGGAAGTTCTTTTTTACGTGACTCTGATAATAACTGACTGGGCTATATGCGTGTCCATTCTTCTAGGACTACCTGGATGCCCTAATGGGTGTGTGCTATGATGGGGTGGAAGGTCTCCTCTACCTGTCTTTGTTTTCTCTGCTGGCTGCCTGCACACTCTCTGCCATGCTGTGTACGATTTTCAGAGTGTGGACACTAATGGGCAGCAGGTCAGCACCGAGCAACCTCCTTATCCCATTACGTACTGCCGGCGATGCACTTCTGCAAATGTTAAGGCATGCACACTCCCCGTTTCTGTCTTTTCTTCATGTGTGTCATGTGTCCCACTTTCATCCAGGGACAAAGAGTTTGACGACATAGACGAAGAGGACCCGTTCAACCCCCAAGCGCGGCGAATATCCTACAACCCCAGAAGGTCCAACATCCACAGTTTCTGTAGCTTTACAAGCAGCCTTGGTAGCCAGGCCAGCCTCCATCCACCTCCGCAATCTGCTTCTAATGTCATACCACCCTCTGAGTACATGTAAGGTCAATAGAAGACAGCAGTATATTAGCATATGTGAGTTAAATCTCTTATTGCCTTTCTTTCCCTCTCTGTCATAGGAATCAGTCCATGCTGTTTGGAGGGAGCCCTCGATATGAGAACGTGCCTCTGATAGGGAGAGGATCTCCACCTCCCTCGGTGCGTTGGCCCTATGAGGCTCTAGTGTCCTTAGTGTGATGAGGATGACGGCCCCACTGACCTCACCACTGCCGCAACACTAACAGAAAGCATGCAAGGCAGCACTGCAGACATAAAAATACATGCACACTGTGTGTACCTCACACTGTCAGCACTCGGTGAGGGGAGCAATGTTGCTTTGCAAGTGATGGAAGACTGCTCCCTGCTGGCCATTGACTGAAGTTCACTCATTGTCAGTATGCAGGCGCACTCAGTGTTCAACTGCGAGCACCTTCCCATGTCCTTTTCACCACTGCACTGGATTGTAGTCTAATTCTTTCAAAGTAACAGTAAAGACGAATGCACACTGTGATATATGTGTGAGATAACCATGGGGTTTTTGAAGATTAAAGACAGCTGGTTTCTTGTTTTTTTAATGGTAAAGCTCATAGTTTGTGAGCATGTAGTGTGTCCCCAGAGCTGAAGCTAGATAAAAGATAACCCTGGTAAATCCACAGCTAAAGTTTCTTTTAGTTGAAGTTTCTTTGCTATTAAGCTTTCTCAGTGCGTGGCTGACTCAGTGCTTGGGCTGCATTCGCAGCGTACCAAAGACTTGAAACATCTTCTGAGGGAGTGAGAGAGAGAAACAGAAAATGTGCTCCATTGTTGAAAATTTTAAATTGCCTCTGTGAGGCACATTTTTGTGAGGTACCGACATGTGTTTTTTATTTTATGCGTGTTGCAAAGATGCTTTGTAAAAATACATTTGTAGTAGATTAACAATACAGCAGTGTATGAATCTAAGGAAAGAAACACTTGTTCTTATTTCTCCTCTTTTTATGAATGAACCCTGCAATGCATTTTTCGATGCATGGTTTTTCAATAACTAACTGCTGTGATTTGCAACTAACTTTTTTTGCTATTTCCAATTTTTTTTCACTCAGACTTTTAAAAACCGTAAGTGTTCTGTAGTCTTTCTTCTTCCTGATTTGTTTGATTTCATTTTCATTACACTCCCTGAAATACAATGTGGGCTCACCTCTGTACCAACACTTGCCATGCAGAATGTGTGAAAGCTCCATCATACAGAACCTCAGCTGTATGACTTCCTGGCAGTGTTTTTTTCCACAGAGTGTCGCTTGTGAGTGTAACTTATTCCTTGACCCCTGACTCATACCCTCTGTCCGCTCTCCACCTGCTCCTCGCTACATTAAACTTGTGATTCCACAAGCTCTTAAAGGTGGTATATGTAACACGTTGACACCAATTACAGTAAAATTACTTACCTCAGATTATTTAAATCAATCATAATTTATGGGTCATGATATAAAGAGCTAAGTTTATACATTTTACATGTATAAAATGGTGTGGCTGTTAGGTTTTCACCCAGGTAGCCCAGGTTCAACTCTCTGTATGAGAACAGTTTCATGTCTTTCATTTAGTACATAGTCTTCAATTAGACACTTTATAGTAGATTATAGTATAGTAGATTAATCTTTTAAATGCATTACACATTACTCATTTCACCTCTGTATGGGAATTCTACTGTAACTGGTGCTAAAATGCTACATGTAACACTATGTTACAACACACGCTCATCATCAAACTTAAATCACATCACATCATGAAAATGTATTATTTGATCAAGATGCTTTTTTATTGAATGCTCATTCTCTAAACTCTGCTTTTCTAATTATTTCCCTTGCAGTATTCGCCCAGTATGAGGACCACCTATCTATCTATGACTGACGCCCAGATCAGACACTTTGGGACTGACTTCCAGGTGTAGACCTCTCTAAACTCTTTTCAGAGAAGCACTGTCTGAGACTCTGGGTCTTTACCAAGGAGGCTGTCTCCGTGGCATAATCCTGTTTACGGGAGCTGCAGCACACCGTCCCAATCCGAGACATGAAAGCAGGCCAATGAGACAATTACCTCAGTAACACACCAATGCAGTGCTCTGAAAGCCCTGCATGCAGTTTCTTTAAACAGAGACTGCCTGTACAGGTTCACCTGGAGACTGTTGTTGATGTTTTTGTGATGTATGAAGTGACTGTTGCTCCGTTGTTAGCATTTCTATGAGCCAAATCAAGAGTCTTTAAACTGTTTGGATCAAAAATGGTTTCTGCTTTTTTCCTATATGCTGTTGGCCTAAATAGACATGATCATAAATGTGGTCAGTGTTTTAAATTGAAGTGGGATGGCTGAAGATGGCCCACAGACTTTCTATTAAGGCCTTTTTGACTCTTTGTGCAAACCCTTGCTTTTTGGCAACAGTTTTATTCCATTAGTGTTTTGGCTTTTGTGATATTTTTATTGGGGATATTTGAACTGAAACACCATAATTTTAGCTTTTCCACATAATTAGTATGTCAATAGAAACCATGCCAAATACTGCAGTTTTGTTTTGAACAGCCAAACATGCTTTAAGTTCATTTTTGTAATTAAATTTATTGTTCTCTGTCTAGTTGTGCCGCATTTCTTTGTTGTTGTTGTGATGGTGCAGCTTTAATTTAAAGTTTTAATACTGTGCAAAACATAAATAAAACAGAATGTTATGATTTATTATCCTTTTTTTTAAATATACACACTGAATTGAAAACAGTACAAAGACACTCCATTAATTGCTTTGCCTCTTCAACATCATTGATTTTTGTAAATAGATGCGTGTTCTTAATTTGATGACAGCAGCAGGCTTCAAGCAAGTAGGGACAGTGGGAACAAAATTTAATAGAAAGTTGTGGAATACCCAGAAAACACCTGTTTGGAACATTTTACAGGTAAAACGGGCTGATTGATAACAGAAGGTAGTGTCATGTTTGGATATGAAAGGGGCATCTTCAAAAGGCTCAGTGGTTCATAAGCAAGGATGGGGTCAAGTTCACCGCTTTATAAAACATGATTTTATAAAGGACAGTATTACACAGGTTCAGGAAACTTCATAAAATCAATGTTGGTAAACTCAGGTTGTTTGTTCATGACTGTTCTTTCTGTTTTTATAGTTCAACACAGTATTACACACAGCATTACACACAGCATTACACAGCATCCCAATGTCTTGGAATCAGCGTTGTATGTTGCAGTGTTTGACCTGCTGCTCAAAGATGAGTCAGATGATCATGGGGTTAATTGTTGTTTTGTCACACTTCAAGACTAAATAATAGTTGCATGAGGATAGAGTCCGCTGGAATAAATAAGCACCAAAGAATAGGTGCTTATTAATTCACCTTCTGTTATGTAATACTGTGCTGTCACACAGCTGGTAAAACCTAAACTAAACATGCAGAAATGTAAAGTTTGTCCATAGATCCATCCACCCCCAGTGTCCTATGAATGAGAATGTGCTCTCTTCAGTGTTGAACAGATCAGCTGTGTCCAGTTTTCTGTGTTTGGTAATGTATAAATAAACTAATGTTTTACCATAAATGATGTATTCACATGGTTCTGTTTGTGTGTCAGACTTTATTTAGGCCTGCTATTAATTGATTATCCTTTACTCACAATCTGATTGCTTTATGACCTGTAGTAATTAATGACATCAGGCCAAGTAGGATTTTTCAGGTTTCCAGCACCTGGTAATACCACACAGAGAAATATCCTCTGTCAGTGCCGGAAATCCAAAAACTGATAGAAAATGTGTCTCTGGCCCATAAAACATCTTAACTGTAAGAGAGATGTCACCAGTGATAGCTCTTACAGGGAGCAGAGTGGGCTATATCTGTAGTGGTTCACAAAATTAAAGGGTAACTCAACACCAGGATAAATAACAGTGTCCCTTCTGGTTGAAACCGCTGGTGTCTCCATTTTCAAAGAAAATAATACATAAATAAAAGTTCTCTAGGATGTTCCTATACCAGAAAAAAACATGATAAAATACTCTCTAGGTGGCACAATGTGCAGGAAAATGTGATGAAGTGCCCACAAGGGTGCAGTACTCGCAGAAAAGCATCCAACCCAAGGCCATACCCTCAAGCAGAAAAATTGGTTGCCCTCTACATTCCTCTAAATTGTTATTTGCCTCTGGGTTCAACAGCATGGCACTTGTAACCACACTAAATAGTGACATATTATCCTGGAATCCTGGAATTACAGCGAGGTTATTATTAGGTAGGATGTTAAATTGCTCTTTGTAATACTCTCTCCCAAAATGCGATAATATAAATAACATTTAATAATAATCATGGCTGCACAATTTAATTTAATCCATTTAGACCAATGTAATTGTTAGTTGTTTTCAAGCTGATGGAGAGCTGTGGATATTTTAATTAAGGGAACTTCAAAAAAAAGGTTGGAAGTGTTGCAAAGTAGAAATGACTTAAGTAAACCATTGTGATAAGCTGTGATTACTTCCGAACACTATCAATAAATCCACAGGTTATAATAGTCTCTCGTGCTGGTCACCTCAGGTGGGTTAATTTCAAACCATTTTGTATAAAGTGTCATGATCGCTGTCCGAGGTGCTGATCCTGGTCCCCCCCCGCCCCTCCGCGGGGAGTTGGGAGCTGTCCGCAGTACCGGGGAGAGATGTGATGCTGATGGTTATGTGTTGTTTTTTGAGGCGTACGAGATTTATCATTTTAAGCAATTTTAAAATAAATATTATTTTAACACGGCTGATGATAATTTTTGCTGATCTATCGCCAAAAAATAAAATAAACGTCATCATCATTTCCTTTTATCTGCTGTTGATGTAAAACTGATATAATACAAAGGCAGTGGTATGGCAGCTCTGGCTATATGCTAGTACTGACCAACGTATGTAAAGCACTGACCACACCAACCGAATGGCCTGTCTGAGTTGCCGTAGGAAACGCGGAACAACTGTAAACATGGTGGTTGTCAGTTAGCCTGCTAGCCATACGAGGCTGTCTTTTAACATGGAAAAATGTTCGGTAAAAAGTGATATTTTGCCTGCTGATGAGGGAGGATGTGGAGGGGATGTGGCTAAATGATGGGCAACGTTTTTGGGAGAAAGAGCCGACCTTCTCGTGTAACGGAACAAGACAAAGCCATTTTGGTGAGCTTAACGTTGCAGCCGTTGTAGCGGCAGATAATTCCCGTTACATTAGTACAAGGCAGGTGTTAGCTAGCTAGCTAGCTAGCTGCACTGTGCTGTGGTCGTTAGGCAACGTTGATTACTGTTTGCACGGGTTAGGGTTTACCGTTGTTTGGTCAAGCGGAGTAATGTGTTGTATTTTACACTTTTGTAAGCTTGATTTTTAATTAATTTGTCTGAAATTTTTGTGCGTGAAAGGTTTATTGTTAGTAGTTGTTTGTATACAATTGTTGATGTTAAATATAATTATTTAATCATTTAATATTAATCATCATTTAATAATAATTTAATATTTAGTCAAATATATTTATTTGATTCTGTGTTTTTTCCACAGCAACTGAAGCAGCAGAGAGATAAGCTGAAGCAGTACCAAAAGAGAATCACACTACAATTGGAGAAAGAGCGACTTCTGGCAAAGCAGTTGCTACAAGATGGCAAGAAAGAGTGAGCATAACAAAGCTAATTCACCCGTTTTAGTTGAGATCTGAATTTAATCGATTTCAGTATAACGTTAAGCAGACCACAGTAAAGGCTGGCAACAATAAAACAGGGAAAACTAAAATATTATATTTTATCAGTAATAAAACAAATAGTTGAACGAACTACATTTTAAAAAAAGCTTAGTGCTAGAAAGTACTCTACTGTTATTTATTTTGCTATTTTCTTATTATTTTATTTATTTGATGTGTCTCTTGACTAGAGGTACTTTGGGACACTATAGGTGTACATGCATTACAGAACCTCAGTAATTCTGTAACATGAGTTGCAGACACTGTATTGGGTTAAGTGGCATCATCATTGTATGGATCTGTTTTCTCTTTGCATTAATACTCCAGAAACAACATGCTCTCTGCTGTTTTACATTTTGCACCTTTATTTGTTATTGCAGAAAAGCTCTGCTGCTTCTTAAGAAAAAACGGTATCAGGATCAGCTTCTAGACAGGACTGAAAATCAGATTTCAAACCTAGAGCGCATGGTAAGTTTAGTGAGATTACATTCTTTCATACCACCAAGTCCTGAAGCCACAGCTCATGTGTTCAGTATGATATATTAAAATATAATTCCCTCAATCTGAAAGCTGTAGTTTCATTTCTAATCCCTTTTTGTATTGTGCTGTAATCTCCTTGTATTCTGTATAATTCAATCAAACAGATTTTCTGCAAATTCCATCCTTAATCTGAGCAGCCAAAGTGTGTTGAGAATGTTGTGTTGAAATACTGTATGGATAACATTATGAACCTCCATGCAGTCAGTGTTGTATGAGAGAAACATAGCTGCAGTCTGTTTTTGTATTATCTAGAAAAAAATACAACTTGCTTTTTTGTTTGTTTCTGTTTGCCATTTTACAGTTTCTGTTTTTTCATGCAAACATTTATCAACAGGTTCAAGATATTGAGTTCATGCAAATTGAGATGAAAGTCATCGAGGGGCTCAAAGTTGGCAACGATTGTCTGAAAAGTATGCACCAGGTAGATATGCTTTTATGTTTATTTCCTCAATTTTTTTATTTGAAAATATGCCTTTCACCCACATGTGATAACAATACCCCCTTGAGCTTTAGATATATGAGTTTATACTGCAACAATGCCAAAGTTTCAACTGATAAGCACACTTTCTTTAATGTGATCCTTGGGTGAGGATTGAGCAGCAGAGAAAGCTTATGGTTTGTGTTAGCATAGCTGGTGCACATTGTTTGAAGATTAAAGGATTAAGAAGCAAAGCCTTGACTACAGCGGTGTGACTGCTGCACATCCTTGGATACAGTGCACAGATCTTGCTCAGGAAACTCAGAAGCCTGCCAGAGTATTTGCAAAACACTTTTCATCCAAAGCACTTTTCTTCTGTAATATGGACTTCCTCTCCCTACTTGTGACAGATGATGTCAATTGAAGATGTGGAGAGGATCCTGGATGAGACCCAGGAGTCGATTGAATATCAGAGGGTAAGTATTAGTCACCAAAACATTTGTACAGAGCTGTTAATACTTTACAGTTACTGTTGATAATAAGTCAGTTGCATGTGTTTATAATTGGTGTGAGCAGTGTTGGAAAGCAAACCTTTTCTGTACATTTTCTGAGGTACATATACTCATGAATGCTCATTATACCTTTCCTCTATTTAATGTAAAAGAAAAAAAAGTGCATTTTACTCTATTATATTTATTCCATAACTTAAACTACTAGTCACTTTTTTTAAATTTTCAGCTTCAATAAAAAAAGGAATTGTGATGTGCACAAGATTGTTAGAAATAAACTTGTAAATCATGGATTAAACTATTACTATACTCTATTGAGATAAGGTAGTATTACTTCACCTTTACAAACAGCAATAGTATTGATTCTGCTCACATAATGATGCATCAGTATTATTTAACTAATAGTACGATACAAAATAAAGTCTTCACAGGGGTTATTTTGACTGTAATATGATAACATTAACTTCCAATACTTTAGGTGAATTTAGCTTAATTTAACTTAAATTCAACTAAATTGCACTATAAAAAGGTAATAGACAGTACTGTTTATGGCTTAATTTGAACAATAATATTGTTTAATTTGACCAGGGTGTTATTCAATAAATTCCTCATATTAAAACAGTGCTCCCAGGATAACATATTTATTGGCCAATATAAAAGTTATCATCGACCTCCCACTTCACTGTACAAAACACACAATAACTTTATAAATCTAGAGTTTGTAAATATGTGATATAGAATAATTCATAAGAACACAAATATGAACATGAGTAGATTGGTTAACACGTTTAATGTTAACCATCCCTGACAACATCTGTAGTCTTAGTGAGCAACTTGTTAGCAAACACATTTTAAAAGAGTATTTTGTGTCAGAGTATTTTACTGACACTTTATGCTGTAGAACTAAACCTAAAAGTCTCAGGTCAACCATAAACCTTATTTCTTGCATTTAATCAAAAACAAACTATGAAGTTAAATCAGAAAAAACTGTCACTGTGCTGTCAGCTAACACATTTTTTGCTCCCACAGCAAATAGATGAAATGCTGGCTGGAGCCCTGACGCAGGAAGACGAGGATGCTGTTTTAGCAGAGCTGGAAGCTATCACTCAGGTGGGTGTTGAGCCCGTTGTGACCACAGGCTTTAACTGTTTTCCACTCAGTGCTTCCACTGGAACGGTGCTGTGGTTAAGCTGTGATTCAGAGTTGAGTCAAGTGGGGATTTCACACCAACAACACATGTTGGTATTTTGACCTTAGATTTGTGCAGGAGCTGTCTACTGAGGCGGAGAATAATTCTAGCAAAGTAAAGATGCAATTTGAAACCACAATATCATTATTCCTATCTAATTATAAGGTTTATTATAGAAACAGTCATAATAATTAATATCTCTAGCCGATTTTTTGTTATTTTGTGATCTAATCATTATTCCAAATGACACACAAACCACACAAATTATAATGTGTCATGCTTGAGTACAGACACAGATTCTGCATTGAACAAAATTATATGAACAAAACACTTAATTTTGCTCCATTTGTCAGAGTTGGAATAAAAGATACAAATAAATAAATAAATTAAGGATGTTTCTGATCACAAATAAAATGTTTGAGTCCATGTAAGTGGGCGCTTCCCCTATGCCGAGATTATCCGACCATTAGACAGGGGTGCCTTCTCAATATACTGATTTAACAGCATTATTATTGCACGGGTGTGCCCTTGGCTGCTTAGACTTAAAGGAGAATGTATATTTTTATGATGCAACACAATGCCACAAAGATATTACAAGTTCTAAGGGAGTGTGCAGTTGACATGTCACTTGCTGAAATGTCAACCAGAGCTGTATGCCCTGGAAGTAAATGTTAGTCAGTGTTAATTTCACCACCATAAGCCAATGTCCTGAGAGTTTGCAGACCACATGTGACCATGCCAGTGTAAGACCTCCACATCATTCTTTGTCTAGTTGATCAGTGTATTCTTTATTGTAACTCTGTCCATGTCTACTGAAAAAGGGAGAAGATGTAGCACTCCCAGAGGTCCCTACTGAGCCACTACCTGAGGTCCCAGAGGCAGCCAAGGCCGAACCAGGTACACTTGGATTTTTTTCAGTTTTACACCATAAACATTTATGCACTTATGTGTTGTTATTGATGCCAGCCTGATCATTTTTCTATACTTTCTTTTCTAGAGAGGAGAAAAGCAAAAAACAAGCCAGGCAGAGAGATGTTGGCAGCCTAACAGAGACAGAATTTTGTGGTTGGGTGTCTTTGTACCAATTCTGTTCATTTCAGTATTTCATATTTATTTGTTAGTAAGGTAAAGGTGGTACCTGGAGACGTTACACCTTTTACAGGATCAGCACTGTGTCTGTATTCCAGTTTACTGCCCCCTGAAATCTGTACCTAAAAGAAGTGAAATGGTTTATTTGTGTGATTTAGTGTAACTGGATGAAGGAACAGATGATTTTCACATGAACTGCAGTTGTTTTCCATAGTAAACTGAGCTCTTGCAAACAACATGTTTTTTGGACTGTTCTTCATAAACTGGGTTGTATTTTTAAAAAGTTATTTGGCTTAGCAGTATCAATGTTTTTGTTCACATTTTCAGCATGTAAATCATATTTTCTCCAGAGGGGGGCTCTCTCTGCTAGTTTTTTGGGTTTTTTTTAAACTCAACAGTAACCAAAACAGGTGTCTTCATTCACATCACATCAGTAAAGCGTGTATGTGTGTGTTTGTGTGTGGTTCTGACAGAAAGTAGAAAGCTCATGTTGCTGATATGTGGGAGATGTTTAGACAGGAACGCCAATATAATATTTACAGTCCTACACTCAGTGGGCACTTAGACTCTAATTAGCATGTACACTGAAGTTTGCACAAATTATCCAGTGTGAAAAAACAGCACCTATGGTGTTACTGAAAACAATCAGGAGTTGCTTACAACCTTTTGCTTTTGTATAGGCCTTTATAAAATGTTCCTTTGCTGACAGAGGAAAAACAGAAACTTCATAGCGACTACTGTACCGCTCATCATTCTATAGGTCACTCATATGACAGCGGCAGTTTGCACAAAGGCTTAAGTGGGCAGAGGCTGGAAACAGCAAAATACACATTATGTGTCTGTAGGGTTATTATTTCAGATAGATGCAAATTTAAGTAACGTGCAGCATTTGAGGTTTGAGATACAAATTAGAAGTGTCAGTTTAACCAAGCAAATGTGAATACAGTCAGTTTTTTTTCCAATTGGACGTTTTTTGTGGAGAAACAAATGCATCTCTACATTTTATAGGAATGCCGGAGCTCTATTGGTACAGAAGTATGGAGGCGGGCACTAAATCTACACTTTGACAAGATGGTGCTGCGTTAAAATGCAGTCGGAAATGTTGCATTTAGGATTTGAACGTTGTCATACATTGGCTTTTCGTAGGCAATAAAAAAAACTAATTTGTTTAATATATTAGTTAATGTAGCAAAATAATTAAAATAGAACAACCCTGGGTCGTTACGGCGTGCATGTGGTAAAAAAAAAAGCGCAAGGATAATTGGAAGCCATTGAAGAGTAGTAGGGCAGAGGTAAGGTAATTTCTTTAATTTAATATGACTGACTTTCACTTTAAAATTGCCTTTGTTTGATGCAACACTTTATAATGATCATTAAAGACAATCAGGTTAAAGTAGTCTAGTTTGGGCTGTATTATTTCGCCATCAATTAAATTACAGCATTTCTCAAGTAAAATACACAAGTGGTGCAATATGTGATTTTATCTTAAAGTCTAGTACATTTCAGACCATGTTCTTTTGATGTTTCACGTTATTTCTGGACATTTCTGCGTCGCGTATGAGATGTCGAGAAAACCAAGCCATTGAGGAGTCCGTGAAGGCCGCAGCGGGCTGTCAGATGTGGAGAGGGAAGGTGCGTTTAGTTGAAGTGGGGTTTCGGGAGCGCAGCATCGTCTCACTCCCTCACAGGCACATTGCCTCGCCTATTGTTTGATCAAACTCGTTGATTTAGTCAGTTTGCCCCCCCCTTTTACGCGGATACACGTTTTAAGGAAAAAACCGTTTATGGTCCTGGCTGAAGATTTCACGATGTCTCGCACCGACGAGGTTCACCGCTTGACGGAAAATGTCTATAAGGTGAGGTTCAACTAATGAGCAAAGTTTTTGAGACCGCACATGAAAACACGATTCTAGCTTTTAAACACACGGTGTTATTTTGCAATCAATCAGACTTAAATTTTTATTGGCCAAGACGCATTCAGAGCCTCATGGGAATTTTTCTTCGATAATCTCTTTAGAGAAAGGTGCAGCAGCTCAGGTTTTCATTTATTTGTGTATTTAGTTGTTGTTACTTGCAAAAAAACAACAAATAAAAAAAAGCTATGTCCTCCACCTTTATATTGCCTCAACACCAGGTATGACAATCGAGCCAACACCTCTCTGCAAAATTTTCTCTCTTGCTTTCAAAAATCAAAGTCTCTCACTCAGTCAATACTTCCACGTCGGACTGTATCGTATTCCTATAGTTTACCTGCATGCATCGATCCTGTGAAATATCCCCAGGATATCTGTGGATTTCGATTTATTCTGTTCCTGCTAAAATAGAGACATTCCAGAAGTCAGTGTTTGACTGGCAGAGAAGGTTGGGCTTATCTGTTGCAACAAGTAAACATTTGCCCCATAGGGATTTCAACATTCAAACCTGTTCTACATAGAAACCTGTGAGAACTTTGCATGCGAGCCTTAATGCTGCATACAGAGATTCCGAGTAATGAAAGAACACAATGCATTTTTACTTTTTTTCCCCCACAGGATTTATTTTAAAGCGATTTTTATCCGTCATTTTTTTTAAACAAAGTATTGTGTGTTTTGCCTATAATATGGGAGAAAAGAGTAAAAAAAAATGTCTTCTATGATGTCTTTAAATAGCTTTTTTTTGGCAACTAGTTACCTTAAACCAAAATTTGCAGGATTTGCAATGATATAAAACGCAGAGAAGTAGCCAACATTGGGTTAATACTAACAGACACTGCTTGTTCTTTGTTGGTTTATTCATTACTGATATGTTAAATGCATTAAATAATGGTTGCTGATTAACTTTTGGTGAAACAACTCATCCATTAACTTATCGTTTCAGTGCAGATTCCTTTTTTGTGTGTGTGATTTGTGACTCTGGGCTTTTGTTCACAGCAGGTGCCCACTAATGGAATGTTAACAAAACTTTTATGTTATGAGGGCTCCACACCTGTGTCGTGAGATAATTTGAGCTCACCGATACTTGGTGTTTCACTGTGTTCCTGGTCACTAGTTACACATAATAGCCCTTAAATTGTACCCTACTTTCAACTGCCCCTTGTGCCCCAAGCCAGCTGTGGTTCCCCCCTAACACAAGGCTAGAAATGGGGAGAGGGTCGCTGCTTCATTCTCCATCAGGGAATAGACATCTATCAGAAAGGAGGTCAGATGAGCAGAGACTGACTTGTGCTTCTTTTAGAGCCAACAGGGGAAGCGAATACTTCAGGTGGCTATTTCTGTCCTGAATTGGTCACACAGCCTACAGTGTATCCTTCTCGTTGTGAATTAAATGCTACGCTCTGTCGGAGGCTTGTTCAAGTGTTTACACCCACTAATGTGGGTAAATCAACATAGACATACTGTAGGTGTCTGAATCTTGCACAGCTTGGGGTTTTTTTTGGGGGGGGGGGGCAGGTCCTTGCATAGATGCTCTTGCTCATTCAAGTGCAAACCAGGCTGCGGTGCCCTGTCCCTGAGGTGAAGGCACCCCGTCAGAGTCCTGACAGCCGGGAGCGCTGATGGGCAGTGGATTGGAGAGGCAGAGTCTCGTCATGCACGCTGGGGATGTGACCTCTTGGCAAAAGCTAGGAAGGTCACAGAGAGTGTGATCTCTGCGTATTTTCCCTCACAGTGTAGAAACTAAAGTTTCTTAGTGTGCCTCAGTATTCGAAGAGATGGATCCGTTCGACTCAGATGAAAAGCGTCACCCTTTAAGGTGTTTATACCCTTAAAAAACTGCACTTGCTAAAAGAGAAAAGATGGCACTTTATGACAGGGATAGGCCGTCGCTGAAATCTGCTGCCATTAGCTTGGGTCCAAAATGACATATTGTCCGAGTTTGAAGTGCAGACTTTCATTTCATGGGCTCGTCAGCCACGTTGAGGGAATGCTGAAGCTGCAAGACTTGTTGCATAAGTATGCAAAATTAGATTTAAAAATATATGACTTGTGCGAGTCACTGAGAGGGTGTGATATTTATCCCAAATCCTACAGTAAACAGCACACTGGACTCACCTCATCATTAGTGGCACAGACACAGGCCACAATAGTCGTGACACTCAGTGTTGATGACAGTTATGTTCACAGTATCGTAACTCATGACTCTTTGCGGTTACTTACCTTCTTGTTATGCAGTTGCTTATCATTTTGCACATAAGGTTGATCATGCAAAATATTGATGCACCTTCAAGTACTGGAAGAGCTCAAACAGCCAATGATTTAACATTAACTTTGGGCAAAAAAAAATTTTTTTAAAAATGAATGAGACTTTAACTTCAGCAGCACCGGGTGCCCTCATTTCTCTCCCATGATACACATGTAAATGCCTTCGTGGACGGTCGTTGTGTTTGTCTGCTCTGTATG
>JAQNCA010000011.1:2233195-2248990 GCA_029783725.1 Acanthurus tractus
ATAAGCCCTCATTTGAATGAATTCAACTGTCCATTCCCCCGACAGATAACGGTGTTGACAACATTATTTTTGTTACTTTATTAACTTTACACTTACCACACATCACACAAGCTCTAATGTCACGTATTTTCACCAATCCAATTCAGCTGTATCAGGCTGTTTTTCTTTTCTTTCCTTTTTTTAAAAATTTCATTTTGTTATTTAGAAACCAACTTAAAGAAAAAAAAACCCATATATGACAAGAGCTTCCTTGATTGACTGGAATTGATAAATCATGGGGAACCATAAAGCCCTTAGGAAGTGCACCAAGGACTGGAGCCAATTTATCATGGTGGATGTAAAAGTTTTTGGAGCGTCAAACCCTTGAAATGATTTATTTCACAATCAGAATTCGACAGGGGTGGGCAGTCACTCATTAGAGGTAATGCACAGAAGTAAAAAAAAAAAAAGTTTTGATACTTTTGATGTTACTTTTTTAAAGCTGTACCGCCACTGTTGCTCAAGTATATTTCTGAGATTGTAATCTACCTTTTGGCTTCACTGCATTTGCTGGCAGTAGTCTCCAATGTGCTTTTTGGGCCTTTACGCAACTACTCAGCATCTATCAGAGGACTAAACGGGACCCTTCCTTTGACATCATATCTGGTTCTCTTCATTACCTCCACGGAACTGCTGTTTAGACTGTGTGAAATGGAAGTGGGTGTGGCTTTGTCTAAACAAGTCTGGAAAAGCAAATGATGTGTCCTGGTCTCATCAGAGTCTCTGAAGGGTCAGGAGTTTTACTTTGACCCTGTAACTGCAGCCCATGAGCGAGTCCCTGTTTGTAAAAAGTTTGCTGTAATAATTAGCAATAAATGTTTCTTGTCAGTCCTTGTCAAAGAAATCAAAGGGAACCATTTTTTTAATCCCACCTTCTCTGACACTCCAGCATTGGAAAGTTGTATACATCTTAGTCAAATGAGGCAAAACCTTTCCTCCTCTGATCCCCAGAGAAAACTTGGACAATCCCTTCCTGTTGTGCATTACGTCTTTAAATACAATGCTATTTTTAAAGGTCCTATCAATCTGGCATGTTAGCTTTGCCTGTTTTATTTTGGCTTGTGTTTGCATGATAGCATGCGATAAGCGACATTACTATCTGTAACAGAAGAGCGGGAGCTAAAACTGTCAGTATGTGCTGCATCAACAAAACAAAGAATACGCCTTTCGCCTTGTGGAGTTACGAGGAGAACATCTTTGATCTGTTCAGTGTGGATCTCTGTCTGCGTTGGACACCACTGATGTGCAGTCATATACCCTGCAAAGGAGAACACAGGAGCTGTTCTCAAACTGTGCCGGAGCCTTCTCCCCGCTCACGATGTTGAAAAGTTTGCTCTCCTCGTTGCAGCTTGGAAGGGACACAAATATCCACGTGGTGTTCTCGGATTTGATGTTCAGCTTGGCCTCCGCTGAGAGCTCACGCTGTGTCTGCCGCAGTATTAGTAAGGCTTTAGGTATGCACAAGAAGGACAGCCTTCTTCATGGCATCTCCTCGGTGTGCATACCTGGACTTCGCTCTGAAATGAGCATGTGACAGGCTGTGTGTGTGTGTGTGTGTGTGTGTTTCCTGTATTGATGTGTGTACTTTAGCAGGTCCTCTAACCTGTATCGCAGAAACAAGCAGCGAAGCAGAACAAGTGTTTCCCTCATTTGTACAGAGGCTCTGCAGGGATTTTCAGACTCCTTCCACATCACATCTCCTGCTTGTTGTGTGTTGTGTGTGTGTGTGTGTGCCGTGTGATAACTAATTACTGAAGTGATGTTAATCTGTAAATTTAAGACTATCTAATGAGAAGTTTGCTATCATCCATTACAAGGACATGGGAGAAGTCAATACACTGATTTTAGTCTTTTTTTTTTGGAGCAAGGCGTTTAAATTAAATTGGCGTTCTGGTGAAATGTAATAAGATTTGTATGGAATGCAACAACTCACAAGTGGCTGTTGTCTGTCCAATTAAGTGTACAAGTCTGACATTCTTGGTTATGACAGCAGGAGATAAAAATCAAGAATAAAAATATTTTTGTCTTTTTTTGTGGCCAGCTTTGTCATTATATATATTTACAAGGATAAAGAACCAAAGGAAAAGCCAAATTAAATGTGTAAATTTTGATCCAGACTGGCTCGGATGTTAATACACACACATTCTTCACATATCACTTACTGCCTGCTTTTCTAGGACAGTTAAAGTTTCATCACACACTAAGCACTGATGCATTTAACCAGAAGTTCAAACTATAATGAATAACTAGTGCAAACAGTTGTTCAGAGCTTTTCTGTGCTCTCTGAAAGAAAATCCTGACTGTTCCTATTATGTGTTTTCCATTATCTTTACCCTTTCTACCAGTGAATCTTTCTAATTCTAACTTCCATAAGATGCTGGATGCTCCTGTTTACTGTTGACATGCTATTTGGTTAGTTTGTCTGTTGTTGTCAACTAATTACGTGAAGAGCACAAGTGAAGCAACCAAGCAAACAACCAAATTAGTATGCTGATGCTAGTCAGTGTACTGCAGGATCGCACAACTCCAGACTTTTGCACATTGAGATTTTCTCAAATATGACCTTTGGGGCTCATTATCCAAACTGTTCTTCATGTGTGTGTGTTGGTCAGACTTGTGTTCAAGCATTGCTAACTAGAGTGTGCATTGGTTCCTAATGTTTTTTTTATTTTTTGTTTTTATTTTTGAAAGAAAGTTTTGGTGGTTTGCACTTGTGGTAGATGGAGAGTAACAGATTTAACATCACATGCTTACTAGGCAGCAACCTCCGGAGGCTGGGAACTAAAACAAGCACAGGATGCTAAAAATTGCAGCTCCTCGAAATGGCTTCTTGAGCCTCGCTCCAAAAGTTACTCAGTCCCTCCAGAGTCCCATAAGAAAAAAGTCCAACTTTACAGCAGAAAATAAACCTGTTTACAGCCTGGTACATAAAAAATGGTTTTAGCCTCTCAAAGTCACTCATTTAAGTAATATCAAAGCTTCAAGTAATGCATAATGAAAAGGATGGCTGCCTTGGTTGACAGCAGCTGCTTGCTGCCTGCGAGGCGTCACACAATCATTAGCAGCAGTGTGCATCCTCCTGAGCTCCACCCCCTCCATCCTAATCCAGTCACTTCTGGTTCCAAACAAAAAATAAACAAGATGGCAAATGGCCTTAATGCCGAACTGGATGCATAAAAACGTTACTCCAAAAGCTTGTGGTTGACATCATGGTGTCTCAAAAATACTGTCTATGACGCATCCACAGAGCTGCTCAGTCCAGACGGATTTTAACTTCGCTTTCTTGTAGACACTTTTTTTTGTGCAACTTTGCAAATTGCAAAGTTAATTATGAAACTGTTTACTGGACAAGAAAAAAAAAAAAAAGCCAGAAAAGTGTTTACTTAATTTGAACTCTGGCTTGCTGTGTTTCTTTCCTAAAAGTGATGCCATTCGCTTTCCTTTAGCCTCATAAAATGACAGTAAAACATGAGATGTGGCAATTAGCAGTTTTTCTTCTTTAGACGTCCTGTTCAAGCTTGTTTTCATGGCCGTAACTTGGGCAACACTGGGATTCCCCCCCCCCCGGAATCCGTTGAGCCAAATCCTGATCCTGTCGTGCCTCCTCTTGGTCCATCCTCTTTCCTCATCAATAAGTGGAGTCAACCAGACAGGAGATTATGCCGCAACCCAACTATTTTCTCCTGGCACCATAATTAGATTATGCTAAAGGTCTTATCCGTTGATTGAGACCCATCATAAGCTCACACTGTACCCGGGAAAGAAAAAAGGCTGATTGTTGTCATTAGTCCTCCGCACATTCTGCTCTTTTTTTTTATTTTTAAATTCAGCCCTGATTATATCATTAAGCCTGGCTGCCTCTGCCGCCTTACAGCCCTCATAAATACAGTAAGCAGAGGCCTCGGCGCTCGTCTGATTCTGGGCATCTTCAGGTCCGTGGCTGGTTGCTGCGTAGAAGTGGGAACCAGGAGGGAGGAACGAGGGGAGGGCAGGGGGGGTGGGGGGGGACAGATGATGGCATCCTGGCTTCTGATTGCGCGTGATTCCCCCCGGTTCTAATCAGCCGTTGTTACTTCGAAATTACCCCTTTTTTGCATGTCATTAATGTGTTTGTGCATGTAAGTGTGTGTGTGTGTGTGTGTGAACAGAATGAGCCGAGGTGGATGAATATCACATAGACTGAATCAACAAGCTGTTTCATGCACATTGACCTTGTTTCAATAGCTGCCTCCACGCCGAGGAGAAATTCATTTGGTTAAGGCGCGGGGGGAGAAATCATTTTAATCCTCTTAATATTGTTTTCCCTTATCTGCGGCCTTTATGCTCCTTCGTGCTCCTGAGTTCTCCATATTCTTCATTTCTCACCTCACAACACAAATGGCGTGGATTTGATTCATTTTTTTTTGTGCAGGGAGCCATTTTTCCTGCCCTCCTCCAAATTCTCCACTTTAATTTTTTTTTTTTTTTTTGCCCTGAGTGCTGATAATGAATTCATTCAGCCCTCTTGTAGGCCAGCTCGAAATGGACAGCTTCCCCGTCTCTGAAAAGAAAAAAAGATAACACTTGAGCCGTGACATGTTTCTTATTTTAGTATTTCTTTAATTGAAAGATGATACAGGGGGAGCGTTTGAATGGGGAGAGAGATTTACAGTATGTGACTACTTACCTTTGTGAGGAATTCATTAAAGAAAAAAAAAATCAAACTTGCAATTTTCTACTTAGTCACTTCCTCTTTTCTCTCTCTCTCTCTCTCTCTCTCTCTCTTTCTCTCTCTCTTCATGTCACACAACTTCAGATGCCTCCTGGCCCCATTTCCCAATTAGCCGCCACAATTAGGGTAACAATGTAGTACAAGAGAACTGGGATGATAAATTTAGCAACAATGGGAAGAGACGAAAGAAACTACCTCACTGTTTTTTTTTCTTCTTCCTCTCCACTCCACTCGCCCCTTAGCTTCATAATTTATGTCTCTTATATAATAGTTACATTTGTGTTATTCTTAATATATAGTTCTTCAAAAATTGCAACTATTTATTGTGTGTTTGTTCAGTGGCAGGGGCTCAGTGTGTGTGTGTGTGTACATGTGTGTGTGTGTAAGAAAAGCGGCCAGGCCTGTGTCAGCTACCTTTGGCCTCTTTCAGTGGGAGAGTGTGCCGTAATGATGCTGCACCAGGCTTGGCTTTGTTATGTAATCCTCCCACCACTTTGAAACACCACCACTCTTTTATCATAAAGCCTCGTATTAATGTTGACGCGTGCACGGGTTGAGCACACACACATACACGCACGCACGCATGCATGCATGCATGAACGTACGCGCTCTTGTGTGTGTGTGTGTAAGTGTGCATTTACATGACCTCCTCCTCATCAGTGAGATGCACTTTACATCCGAAACCAGGCAAAGCGAAGAAGCATTTAGGGAATAAACATTTCCTTTGCGAGTTCTTGAGGGGCGCACTAGTCCTTTTATCTTCCCTGAGGCAGATAGACGGGGGATATCTTTTTATGTGAGCGCTGTGTGTGTGTGTGTTTGAAGACCGGGTTCTCCCCCAATTATGCTCCTCTCTTTCTAGCATATTAGAGTAACGGAGCCTGATGGCAAGTAAAGGGAGCTGATTGAAACACTGGTTAAAGCTGGAGTAGTCTACAAGGCTTGTCTCTTCGTGGTTGCTTTGGAATAGCAATAAGCTGACATGATGCCCTCTGTGAAAAACAATCAGCTGTGTATTCAGTCTGTACAACATTAATATGCTCTCTTTTTTTGAGAACTTTGTACTTTTTCCTTATGAAAAATGTTGTTTTTTTTTGTTTTGAAAAGAGGCTCTCAGTGCTGCTGGGAGCTGCTGAGCTGATGCACAGTGGACTAGGCTCAATTAAAAGCAGCAAAGAATCTCAACAGAGGGGGTGGTGACCTAAAACAGCCATGGGAACCTGATTGACACCTTCCCTGTCCCTTTCTATGCCTTTATGGTGTCTTCACAGTGTTCTGCAATCTTAATTGTAAATTTTTGCTATTTCAGTCAGGTTTTTTTTCTGCGCTAGATTAACATGCAGACACAGTCATGAAAAGGCATAGTAAAAAAAGTTACTGTTGGTAATAAAAGTATCCATGGTTTGTGTCTGACTCACTGGTATTTCTACTGTAGGTGGGTTATGCTGCAGTCAAGCCACTTGAACTACGACTCATGACAGTTTACACACCCCAGCTAGCGCGCACACACACACACACACACACACACACACACACACACACACACACACACACACACATACACATACACATATACATATACAGTCCTATCCAAATCTTTGCACTCATTAAAAACACAAGACAGACAGTGAGATGAAGGCAAAAGCCGAAAAATGCTGAAGTATGACTGAAGATGAGAGCGTATGATTTTCAGGATGAGCTGACGGGGTTGTTTCAGGTTGACGCTGGTGGCACCTTGCCACATTATTCTGCCACAAAGAGGATCGAGGCGAGAAGTAGATTATTAAGTGTTCTCCTGCAGTATTGATGGCTTGTGTTTGGGACTGCTGCTGCAGCAGCCCTGTGGTTGTCTCTCTGTCCCCTGGCTGTTCCTGACGAGCTGACTGGGGACCAGCTAATTGGAGGAAGCCCTGAAGGAGCACGGGAGGAGGAAGGAGAGGAGAGGAGAGGTGGAGGAGAAGTAGAGGAAACAATGGTGGCGGAAGATGTCAGGCATTGTGCATTCTCTGCAGTTACAGCGACTCAGCCTGCAGTGTAGTGTGATACTGTATCTCCACAGTATCGCGGCATATTGCTGCTGCCATGACAAATAAAACATGCTTGGTTTCCTGTTTTATTAAAATGAGAACTTATTGCAGCAATTTTAAGTCGAAAAGCTGCAGAGTTATGGCTTGTGGCATCACTCATTATGTCCTGTCGATTCCACACCGCACTGCTCTCCAGCAGCCATAATTAGCCTTTGTGTCCATCATCAGATGTTCTGGGGTAACTATATGCATCCCTGTCAATGCAAATTTCACTCACTTTGTTTTTAGTCCGTGAGTACCTCTTCCACTCCTCCGCCCACATCATCTCCTGCCTCATCCCACCTTTATTTCTCACTGTAACAGGGACTGACGTGGGTGGAGGAACTCATTCCTGCCCTCATTAACATTTGAGACAACCGCAGAGTATGCCCATAGATTCTGTCTATGGTTGTTTACTCCACATGAGACATATTTTGTGCAGATGAACTGAAGGAGGGTTTTTTTGTTTTTTTTGTAATGTCAGGGAGAGAAAGCGAGGCAGAATGAGAAAGGAAATGAATGAGGTGGATGTCTTTCTCCTCTGCCCTTGACCCTTCTTCTCTGCTGATAAATGAAACCGCCACCTCCTAATCTATCTCTTGTTTTCTCTTTCAGACCATCATGGAGCAGTTCAACCCCTGCTTACGGAACTTTGTTGCCATGGGGAAGAACTATGAGAAGGCCCTCGCCAGTAAGTCCTTTTTTTTTTCTCATTTATTTTCTTGGTGCTCTTCTCTGCAGGTTTAGGCACACGTCCAAGTCAGCACTCTCAGTCTCTTTCTTTCTTTCTCTCCCACCACGAATATATATCTATCCACCCATCTTTCTTTTCTGTCGTACTAAAAACGGATGATATGTCTTCTCTTGCCAAATGGGCAGGCCTTATCATGTGCTGCACAGCCTTTGGCGTGGTTTATACAGTAGGGGATGTGTATCTAAGGAAACTCTAAAGGCCCCTAATCTGATGCAGAGGTGAGGAGAGCTCACTGTCAGCGATCAAATCCACAAAGGAAAACACGCAGATAAATGCTTGTCAGAGCTGAAACACCTTTTCGAGATTTTTCAATTGACCTCAGGCTTGTCAACAATGTCCAAACAATAAAAAAATAAAATAGAACACCTTGCAACCTCGGCATCAAAGCAGAAACAGCTCGGTCCAGCTAATTTAGAAATTTCTGGGGCTCCACCCACCCACCACCACCACCACCACCCACCCACCCACAAGTTAGTGTGTGATTCTCCTGGCACGCACAATAACTTATCCAGGCCTCGGTGTAGGTGGGAGACAGACTGGTGGGGACTCATTTAGCCACTAAACACCCACTCTGTAGGATTGAGTTGACCCAAGGGACTAAGTGGCTCTGATGTACAGTAGGGGTGGGGTAGGGGGAGGGCAGGGAGCAGGGGGTAGGGGATGGGCGGAGGACACACTTCCACCCATATGGTGCAATTGCTGAAATTATTCAACGCCAAAGGAAAAAAAAAAATCCAAAACGACCTGCCAGATCTGGATGTGGGCATGTTCGAGGTTTCCAGCACAGCAGTCAGTGAATCTCACAGCGTTTGGTAGGTGTAAAAGCAACAGATGCATACAACCGAGTGACTCCAACTGCCTACCAAACACAGCCTGGAACTTGTTATACAAGTCCCCCGACAGCACGGTGAGGACGATGTAGGTGCAGGAAATGATCGGTGTCCTGATTAAGAGATGTGTGGTTCTTCCTCCTCCTCCTCTCCAGACAGACGGATGAGTGATGGATCAGTAGCTCCGAAATGAGCCCCCCCCCGCCCTTCCCGGATTGTCTGCCTGCTTTGCAATCAGAGATCCGGTAATCCTCTCCGTCTGTCTCTGTGAACCCCCCTCACCACACATTTCATTAGACAGAAGTAAAGTATTCATATAGATCCAGCTTATCTACTGAGCCACCCTTCAGCTGCACACACAAACACCACACACACACACACACACACACACACACACACACACACACATACACTAAAGCAGTAGCAGCATCTGCAAGAAGAAGTGTCTGTTGCTTGGAGATCGCTTTGAAAATCTGCCGTGGCCACCATCCTACTCACACAACCCCCCCACCACCACCACACATATGCACACTTCCTTCTACACACTTTCACACTTGCAAACACACATACACACACATCAGGTACTGCAGGCAGGAGGTCCTTTTTGGCATAATGAAGAGAAATCAGCCGTGATGCTCTTAAGGGGCTCTCAGTTCTCAGGTGTTCCCCCAGCGAGAGAGGAAGGAGAAAACACATGCCGTCTTCTGCCTTTGACTCAGCTGTAATTGGGATTAGCATTAGCATATGTCCCTCATCCTCGGAGCGGAGCTGCGAGGCCTCCAGCCTGGGAGACTTCCTGTATCGCGGGGCTGCATCTGTCTGCTGGAATTAGCCCGCCCCTGCCAGGCTATTGTTGCAAATGTGTCTTTCACCTGGCAGCTGTCTGCAGGCACAGCGCCCATCTGTCACCTGGACCGCTGTTGAAGTCACCTCCAAAAGCAGCCGCTATTATTCACCAGCGATGGGCTGATTGGCAGGATGTGTGGCAGTTGGGTTGAAAATCACTGGAGGCCGACTCTGCCCTGCGTGACCTTTGCTGGCTGGCACAGTAGCAGGTTGGAATAAGGAGACTGAGGTGGATATTGATCTGAGCAAGTGGGAACACTCTTGATATTTAATTAGCTAGTGGGAGAACAGAGGAGAAATGTCAATTAAGGATAAAACCTCCCAACTCGTTTTGTGCATGCTCAAGTCGAGCATATGTTTGCATGCATGTGATATCTCATAGTAGTGGCCCCTGAACTTTCTTGAATATTGACAAAAAAAGAAAAACATAATTTCAGCTGTTGGGTTACCTCATTAGCTTATAAAGTCAATTAGAGTTCAATAATTCATCAGTGCCCAAGGGAAAAACTCCTTTCTCCTGCCCCTCCCTTGCTGTGTAAGCCACAAGATGACACATCTGAAACCGGTGATCACTCAGTGTTGCAGAAAGACAGCTTGGCTTGTTGAAGCCTTGACAATGCAGGTGTAAAATTCTTATCTGTTAATCAACAACCCACTCAGGTCACCATCTTACTGCTCTCTCTGGTGTTCAGACATATTGGCAAAAGAGATGAAATGAAATAAAAGAAATAAAAGTCCAGTGGTGGTAAAGAGGCTGATATTACTGCTTCAGCTAGCAAATATTAAATTTTAATGGTATGTTTTGCTCACAGATCTAAAAGAGGCATGAAATATGCCACAAAAAAATGACTCAATAAGACTCAATGCAAAAGAAAACTTTAAACACACATGCATGAAGTCTGAATCACTGCAGTGTATGACATCTATTACAGTTGCAGCAATAAACAAACTGTTAAAAACATGGAAAAACTAATGAATTGTTTCCAATTGTTATCTGGAAAAAATTATGTGTTCAGAGCAACAGTATTTTAGGCTTCACTGAATGTGTAGTGTGGGGAAAATACCCTTGATGCCAGAAAAGCCCTCAAATATAAAAAAAAAATGCTTAGGAGCACCTTGGGGTGCTAACAAACCAACTTTTCTCATTTTACCACAAAGACGGAATCAAAATGAAATGGAAAGCGCATTTTGTACTTGTGTGGCTTTCCCATGGAGCACACATTATCTGTCAGAAAATAATTTCCTCTTTGCAATCAAGCACGACAGCATGATGATGTTGAGTAATTAAGCAGCGACATCAGTGCTGCCTTATTTTCTGACGGAGAGAAGCTGTGATTCATCTCTTGAGAAAGCATCTGCAGAAAAGCAGGGCTCTGGTAGGAAGAAATAAAATGTTGTAGCGTCACTGGCTAGACTGCTGATGACTCTTTCCACAGAGAGCTATGAAGCACTGAAGCTTTGTGATTGTTTGTCTTTTCTAAACTGCACTAAAGTCATTGGTGGAATGAACACTTATTCAGTTTACTGTACTTAGGTAGGATTATTCACATTTTATGGAACTTTTATTCCTCTAAGATCCAGTTAATTTCATACCTGGAAGTCAATCTTTTTGCAATTATGCGCCACCCTGCAACTCTTATAAGAACAAACGGGCCCTGCCCAAGAAGCTGAAACCTGTTCTGTTTACATCTGTAATACTGCACCATGAAAAGATACAAAGAAATTGAATAAACATGTGTGTTTTTAAATGTTTTATATTCAGAATCAGGGTTGCACAGAATACATAATGAACATAATGAGCAAGCAGGGGGGAGAAAGAACAAAGAAAGAAACATAGTCTGGTGAGTGCTGCATTCAGTCAGTGGCTGAACTGAAAATAAACACAACCTTGGTGCCAGCTGTTGCCTGCTAGCTAGCTGCTAGCCAGCCAGCTTTAGGCTAAAATACAGTATCATGGCTGTGTGAAGCAAATAAACACAGAAGGGGGGTTGATGGGTGGAGATGAATGTAAAACAAAAAAAGTATATGCACATCCCTATCGTATAGAGGAGTTTTTAGCCATAAACAGTATATTTAGCTATAACCCATTAAATTACCAAAGTATAGTGTATGTTATTACAATTGCATACATTTCACAAATACATGTAACTAGTTACACTTTATTCTCAACCATATATAATAGTAAAACCCTGAACATTTTAAATCAGAATGAATACTTTTGCTTTTCATACTTATAGGCTAATATATTTTGATAATACTTGAGTAAGATGAATGCAGTTCTCTGCCTTGTGTGTCTTCTCAGTGTTATTGTTGCTTTTACTTTGATAAAGTATCTGAAGACTTCTTCCACCACCAACTGTGACTTGAAAAATTTAAAAGCCATCCTGATCTCCCTTTGTTCTTGTTTCTTTTTATCCTTAGATGTGACATTTGCTGCCAAAGGCTACTTTGATGCTCTTGTCAGAATGGGTGAACTGGCCAGTGAGAGTCAAGGATCTAAAGATTTGGGTAAGTGACTAACATACAACTGACGACCTCTGTTTTTTTTCTTTCTTTTTTTCCTCATTCTCTTTGTATTTCTCGCTGTCGGCCACAGAACATGTCATCTAACACCAGCTTCCTGTGCAGGGGAAGTGTTCAGTGGGGAACGTGTGGGTTAATACAGGAGGTGTTTTTTAAACAGAATTTCTACTGAATCACTTTGTGTCTTAAAAGAAAAAACAATTCGATTTAGAGACTGCTTTTTTGTGAAAGAGATGTTATCTGAAATAGAAATGGAAATAGGTAAAAGTAATGATTTTAGTACTTCCAACACAGCAAGGTAGCAGTCAATCATCATTTATTTACAGCAGTACAGATGGTAACGTGTTTTCATCTGAGCTGAGATTGATTCCAGAAGAAGCCCCTTAATAGGAGAGTTTGCCAAATGATGCATTTCCAGTGTAATATTGATTCTGTGAGAGAAAATGTATCGGTACACCTTATGTGATGCTTGCGTGTCAATGAGGTGTGTCTACCTGTGTGTGTGTGTGTGTGTGTGTGTGTGTGTGTGTGTGTGTGTGTGTGTGTTTTCTGGTTACAAACACAGAGGTCAATAGCAGAACCAACACCTGGTCCCCTCATTGTGACTAGTTTCCAAGGTGATCGTTGTCTCTGAGCACATCTGTATTTGCAGTCACCAGCTCAGGGGAAATCAGCTCCTGTTTGAAGAGATTGCCTTTGCGCTGATTGATCTGCGTAGAAGTCGCTGTTGATATGACAGGGTCTTTGTTGCAGTGGAGCAGAGATCCAGTTTGGGTTTCCTCCAGCTCCAGCCAACAGGGACTGACATGAAAGTGCTCTTAGGATGTTTTATTCAGTAAGCGGCCTTCTCTCTCTCTCTCTCTTTCTCTATCTCGCAGCCTCTGTGAGGTTTTCCCATTGATTTCAAAGTTTACAGAAGTATCTCCATGTTTAACTGAGCCTTGCTTACAGTGGCGGGCTCTTCCAAGTCAGACATCCTCAGCTGAACTCGTCACCAAAAGAGAGCAACATGTACGTGATCTGACTCAGAGCTTGAAGCAAACAACACTGTGGTTTTAACAGCAAGGAATTCCATATCATTAAAAATAATACTCATCATTAGACGCTAAAAAGTGTGTTTACATTGCTGTGCTTGCTGGTAGGTGAGTCAACTCTCTCTTGCTTGATTTTCTCTCTCTTATACTCACAAAGGAAGTTACAGTGGCGATTTTGGAAATTCTACATATGCATGTGTGTGTGTGTATGTGTGGAAGTATATCAGTTTACTCACCTCTTTTGTTCCAAGTGTGTGTGACCGAACTGAAAACTGATTCCATTTTCAAAATCACTGCCTTGGGGAAGATCTGTGAGGAACTAGATATTTGAAATGACTCATTCTTCTGGTTATCAAACTGAAAAAAAAAAAAAAAAAATAGGGAGTCTCTCTTTGCAGCAGTTAGGTTGTGATGCAGCAAAAGGTATTAGCCCAGTTGTTCTGTGCCTGTCTCCAGTACAATGAACCAGCTACACCCTACGCTCTACTTCATGCAGTTCCCAAGGGAAGAATTGATGTTGTTTTTTCCAGCCACCTGCTCGCTACTCCCAACCCATGAGGTCGGTGCCAGTGCCTTGACCTCCTGTCAAACCGTGTGCAGGGGTTAGCTCAGAGTTTCCTGTTTATCCGATGGTACAGCACAGAAATAACCCTAACGATTTAGAGGAAAAGAGAGAAAAGAGAGCAGATCGTAACCTGTGTGCTAAGGCTGACAAGGCAGAATATTGATGAGAGATATGAATTTAAACTCAGCTCCTGGGATTTTTTTACCTACTTTTTGTGATCAGTCTGGTCCTTATCTTGTTTTTATGTTGCCATTTAAAAAAGAGAATCAATATGGCATTTTTCCCACAGTGACTTTGTGTCTAAATAGCTGTTTTCACCTGCTACTAATCTGTATATTGATGAAGATTTTAAAAATAACTGCCCACCAAGGAGGTCTAAGGTTTATTTAGGGTCTCTCAGGGTTTGTTTTTTTCGCCATCAGATTCAATTGTGATGACTATTTCTTGCTTGTCCTATTTTCAATTTACTCAGACTCAGTTATGTCAACCAGAATTGAGATTACTGTCTTCAGTAACTGAGATGGAAATGAAATTAAACTCATGAACTCACTCACTGTTTTCCATCAATCACTAAATAAACATCTGGCATCATATGAAAGCCACATTTAAGCTAATTAACTTAAAAAATGTATTAAATGGACCCTATTTGGATAGAAAGCCAGACTAAGCCACAAACTAGCAGACTACACCATCCAACTTAGTGCTTTGTTTGACCGTATCTTCGGGAGTATGGTAACATTGGTTTAGACATTATCATTTGCTTGCACAGAACAATTAGCTTTCCTATGTAAAACTAATCATAAACTTATAATCAACCAACATTACCTAAGTAATCTTGTCTTTTTTTGGCTAATTTGACAACTAGCATGCTTGGGTACACCACTCATTGAACTATAACTCCCTCACTAAAAAGCTAAGGGCTATAGCATCCTTCATCCACTTACATTAAACAGTTGGGATTAGCTTTGCTGTGCTACACATCTGAGCTACTTATCAACTCCATGACTAATGCAGATTTGAGTGGTGTACCCCATCTGCTTGTTAGCTTAAGACAGCAGCTTTCAAATCATGTCAGGCTTATTTGAATCACTGATTAAACTAAAAGCAAAGAAAGGCGAAATGCTTTGTTTTTTTCTATGTTCTTATACTTTTAGGTATATGAGCACATTACATCACAAATTGCATAATTAAGAGCTAATCATGGATTGTCCTTTCCAGAGGCTTTAGTGTTAATTGTATGGAGATTTGATTGATTGGCTGTTTATCCTAAAACATGTGCTTGTTCACATTTTTATATGCATGTATGAGTTTAAACTCGTGTTGCACCCTTTCAAAGCCCGTTAATTCAGGCTTAGTAAGAGAGTGGCTGCAAATCACCCAACCTACACACCTAAGAGTCAGCAGCTGCTCTCCATCGCTTTCTTTCTCCCCCCCCCTCTCCTTTTCTTTTTATTCCTCATGTCTTACATACACACACTCACTAACACACAAACATTCAAACATTATGTTTCAAACGAGGATTGAAATTACCTCGTGAAATAATGCCCTCTGTTGCTGTTTTTATTATCAACAAATCACAAACCAATGTGCGCTGCACCCTTTCAAACACATTATGTTCCCACAGGAATCCACCCTTTTGTGTGTGTGCGTGTGTGTATGCCGTGTTTGTGTGCATGCCTTTTGTACTTATGTGGTTGTGTGAGTTTTTTATGCATAAATCTCCTGTAATTTCTACGTGTTTATACAATAAAGAGTGCTCTTTTAATCCACTTGTGTATATCTCCGTCTGTAGAGACAGAGTCTCTCTCTCGCTCGCCAGCCCCACTACTCCCACACACTCCCTCCCACATATCCTCCTCTGGTTGGGCTAATCATCGCCTGTCACTTTACCACCCACACACATGCATGCACGCACACACACACACACACACACACACACATGCACATGCTAACACACACACCTGCCCTCCCTCCTTCCTTCCCTCCCCCTCTCTCCCTCATTTTCTGCCTCCTCCTCTTCTTTTAGCCTCTTCATGAAGTGACATTTGTGGCTTTACAGCCCTTTTAGGAAACATAGAGTTCTTGGGGCTGAATATGTTTACGACAGTCTTAATCGACCGGCTCTTCATTGTGTTTATACTCCTCTGAACTGAATCTCAACCCGCCGGCTTTGCTCCATCTTGTTTACATTCCTCTAAACTTAGAGGCTTGTTATTTGCCACTCTGACCCGAAGCCAAATAGGCAATTTACAGGTTTAACTTCCTCATGAAGTTCTGAGTTTTTCGATTTTCTCATCATTCCTGGAGCTCTTTTACCTTCAGTTGGTCTTCCATTTAAATGCTGCAATAGGCCAAACGTGCCTTTTATTTACAGAAGTTTTCATGTAAATGTTTTATTTTTAGCTTAAAAAAGGTTTAAGCTGATAA
>JAQNCA010000011.1:2259016-2269196 GCA_029783725.1 Acanthurus tractus
TGATAATTGATGAATAAGTAGAAAAGCACTGTCCTACATGTCCTACAGCTTCATCTAGCTGGTCAGTTTGCAATGTAGTGACTAAATATTGTGTCAGATAGCACTGAATATGTGACCGTGACAGTGATTTGCAAGCTGAGACAGGCTTCACAGACCAGGACTGTGTTGGTGAAACAGTTTTTCAGTAACTGAGGAAACAAGGACAACACATGTAATTTAATAACTATCGACTCCATTGCGTACAGCTAGATGTTGGAGCTTCTGTATCTGCATGCAGCACCCATCAATGATTTTGTCAGTGAAAAAAACACTCATCAGCATTTTGTTCAACCGTTTTCGTGCTTTCTCCTCAGTTGAAATCCTTCCACAATGAGCTGCTGTCCGAGCTGGAGAAGAAGGTGGAGCTGGATGCTCGTTATCTGACGGTGAGTATCCGACTGGTCCAAAAAAAAGAAAGTGCACATTTCAGCTTGTTGTTTTTTTTGTGCTGCTTTTATGTTACATCAGATCTGTGATGGCCTGATTTAACTGATGCGATAACAGAGATGGAGGTGAAGTTGTGTTTTAACATCTGGATCAAAGTCTGTATCCCAGACAATTAGAGGATGTGTTTGTGAAAAGAGATGCTTTGAAATAACATTTCGTGTCTACTCATCCATCAAGGGCAGACTAATTATTATAAACCCCCTCCTGGAGTGTGTGTGTGTGTGTGTGTGTGTGTGTGTGTGTGTGTGTGTGTGTGTGTGTGTGTGTGTGTGTGTGTGTGTGTAAGCACTGTGGAGCTGGTCTGCATGTGATATCTTTAGAATGAGTGGGTTGCAGCCTGAGTGTAGTGCAGCACTGCTGTGCGTTGTTTTGGGGGATGGGATAGTGTTGCCGTTGTTGTATTGTACTGTTGGAAGGACCACGTTACGAGCTCACATCCACTCACTCACTCACTTACACACACACGCTTCAAAATTAAATAGGAAAAAATGGTTCATCTGTGAGTCATTTTGGCTCCAATCCTGTTAACAGGGAGACTTATCTGTAAAATCAAATGTCGTCGTGTTGAGTTTAGAATAACACGTGTTTGGATTTAATCTACAGTAATCTTTGACTCTATGCACATCTGCAGCATGTGTGTTTGCTGTCCGATTTGATATGAAAACCAGTATTATAATGTTTCATGCTTTTTACAATAGTTGTGATACACCAACCGATTCAGACATTTCTACCCTGGTGTATCCCTGAGGTTTAAACATTCATTACTTTTAATGGATTTCCCACAGATCTGCCGCAGTGATAATAGCAGTCATTTTGCTTCAGACTTTGTGAATTAATCATCCGAAATTTTGACTGAGTTCAAAAAGACTCAAAGCAAAGCTTGCTGTTTTTCAAGACTGAAGTGTGTGTGTGTGTGTGTGTATTCGCTGCTCCCCATGGCACATTTCTCTCTCTTCCCCCTTTGTCTCTGTCTTTCTGTCTCTTGTCTCACTAAAAAAGGGTTTTTCAAAACAGTCATTACATGCAGGTCATAATTTGGGCATAAACGTTAAATGCACATGTTCATACTCCTTTATCTCCTTTCCCTCTGATATCTGTGTGCTAATGTGTGCAGGGACGCCATTGCTACTTTCAGGGATTTGCACCACCTAAAATGATTGGTGGTGAAATTTAAACCAGCCAAAGCATTTCCCCTGTAGCAGAGAGACAATGTGTGCAGCCAGTGCTGTGTGAGGGCTAGCTATGCAGGACTAGCTTGCAGCATGATAACTTGCAAGCCTTGTTTTTATCCTGGCTGACTGCTGGAAATGCCTTTTACTAGTTTGTCCTTGGTGGAAACAAGAGTCCTAACTAAATCAGAAGTTGTGCACCTTTGACCCTTCCAGTCATGTTAGAGGAGTGTTATGTTGCTGGCTTAGCCACTTTTTCCCTTGGTCAGCATTTTTTCAGAACCTCGCGGTGACTCTATTTTCAAAAATGCGACTAGGAAAAAAAAAGCGACTCTTTCAAACCATCAGGGACAACCAACACAGCTAATTAGCTTTATGTAATTATGATGACATCAACATTATGCTAATTATTGTGTGGTAACCTTTTGGGACTTTTGAAGCCAGTGCTAGCTACTTTGAAAAAGAGTTGGCAACACTGGAGAGGTTAGGTTAAGTCAGTCACTCAGTCATCAGTCAGCAACAGTGATATAGTTCCTCATTCCTGTGCAGATCAGTCAATGAAATTAATTAAAAAAAGCTTGTAATAACTTCAACAACAAGAGCTCCTTGAGCATAGAAAAGAAATAATAGGCCAGTGGGTCCAATGTATGGAAGATCAGCTGCAGACAGATTCATACAAACGCATGCACACACACATTATCAAATGACCAAACACATGATTCCCTCCAGGCGTATTGCCTGGCAGAGATAATTATCTGTCTGCAGTAGTAGTCAGTATTGTAGACTTGCAAAGTCAAAGGGCTTTTGCTTCATTAATTAGGAGGAAAATTCTGGTTCATTGAGGTGGATGCTTGGAATATTATCCTATTCACTTAATTTGGCCTTGAAAACTGAAAACAAATGTTTCAGAATACCTAATTATGTTCTTCTGTAACCATCATAACACTGTATGATCTGTGTTTGGGGATTTTTCACTGCGGTTTTCAGGGGCATTAAATTGTAGATATGAATAGCAGAAGAACCCATCTTGGTTGAATTGCTTTACTCTTTTGGAGGAAATGAAAGCATGAGTCATTTGTTGTTGTTTGGTGGAGACAACACCAGTGCAAAGGCATGTTTTGGTCCATTTTAAAAGGAGACCTGTCAAACATATCTATAATTCAGAGAAGCTTGAAGATTGGAAATTTAATGTACTGGAGATTAAATGAAAAAAATCCAAAATAAGGTTGTTTAGGTGTTTCCAGTCAAGCTCAGACCTACGGATCTAATACAGTCCATCTCTGTTATGAAATCCAAACACTGCATGTGTCATGCTGCTGGTTTCTCACTGAAAACAACAACAACAACTCCTTTCCAGCTACTTTCCCAGCTACATCTAAATGAAACCAACAGAGGGACACCAGCATTCGGCATGTAACTGTGGGCGTTGTACCCTCATGCATGAGCTCT
Organism: Acanthurus tractus; assembly: GCA_029783725.1. Taxonomy (NCBI): domain Eukaryota; kingdom Metazoa; phylum Chordata; class Actinopteri; order Acanthuriformes; family Acanthuridae; genus Acanthurus; species Acanthurus tractus. The sequence goes on from JAQNCA010000011.1 coordinate 2,262,121, forward strand.
CCTCTGCCAATTTTGCCTCGTAGAAAAACCACATGAGCTTTGTCACACCAGACACAGTTCCTATAGCAACAGAGCGGGCACAACGCGGAAACAAAGTTGTCGTTTCCAATAATTGTATTTAAAACTATGCCAATCAAATGAAATATATAAATGGATCAATAATCTCTGGCTTTTAAGGGGATTAGGCTGATTGCTTTGTATGTTGTACGGATCACACAGTAGCTTTGACTTTTGCAGGCTGCTGCTGATGTTTGTCATTTTCACCACACACAGTGGATGCCGTTGTGTTGTCGCACAAGTCGAACCAGACAGTTAAATAATGAGCAAAAATCAGAGAGAATCATGTGAATCATTTCTTTTGATTGAAAATGTTGCTTTTTAGACCAGCAAGGACTTTGAAAACAGTCCAAACAAACTTGCCTCTGCAGTGTCGCACAGAAACAATGTAACAGCAACAATAAATGAAGGTAAAATTACATAATAAGCGAGTTTCAAGGCTCGGCAAGATGTTTGTCCTACTGCGGTGAAATGAGTTGAATCCAGAGGCTGTTTGTAAAGTAGGAATCAGACTAAAAAAACTCCCAAGAAACAGGTAGCAGTGTTGGACATACTTGCTCATCTACGCCCCCATTCCCCATTCTCTTTCACGCAGGCTTTTTAATTTGTAGTCCTAATTTAGTGCTTGTGCTCTTCCTGTTGCCCCACGTAGGCTGCCCTGAAGAAATACCAGATGGAGCACAAGAGCAAAGGGGAGAGTCTGGAGAAGTGCCAGGCTGAACTGAAGAAGCTTCGCAGGAAGAGCCAGGGCAGCAAGAACCCCTCCAAGTATGGAGAGAAGGAGATGCAGGTGAGTCTTTTTTGCTAGGTCTTTTTTGCACAAAGCCTCATTCTACATTAGTTCATAGAATTAAAATGAGAATTCTCTCATATAACAACCAAATTCAACTTCCACAGTGAATGGTCAGTGTCAAATAAGAAAAGACAGACAAAGCCCAGGAATGACGAAAACAAAATACAGAAAATCAACATAAAAACTCTCCTAAGTCGGTTCATAGCACTGTTTTAGTTAGTTTTAGCAGACTGTGCTCGCATGTGGGTGACTTTTGGATTGGAGCTTTAGGAGTCTTGGTGCAAAATAATTATTTTATCTTTTCATAAAGTAAAGCAAAAAAAAACAGCAAGGATGGGGGTGGAGGCTGTGGCGACGTGATGCCCTGAGTGGGAAGGCAAATAGTGGAGGTTCGATTATGAATTGTGTGCCCTCGCCAATCGTTAGTACATCTACACAGCAGGAGCAAAGACACACACGTGGAAAAGAAAATAAGTCATCAGCGCTGTTGGAAGATATCACACATTTACTTCGGTGAGTGTGTTTCGGCACATGGCTTTTGATCAGAGTTTTACCAGGATGAGTAGTAGCTTATATGCACAGCAGAAAATAGCTGACTCAACTTCTCAAAGAGGAGTTGATAAGATGGCAACTTTTCTGAGGATGATTTACATCAAGCACAAGCATTTCAAAATGAAAGCTCACAGCAGAATTCTGCTGTTTACTAATGATTGGCACATTTTAGAACACAAGTAGTAGTCCTTATGAGTAGACAAGTGTTGCTTGATGTTATTATTTATTTTACAGCATCCTGCCTTAACTTAGATTTTGAAGTTTCTATGTTTTGCTTTAGATTTTTGCATTTTTAATTAGAAATGTCAGTTTCTAAGGCTTGAAATTGACATTTTGTATGTGTAAATATAATAGATTATATATTATCCTGTTGGAATTTGCTATACAAATGGATGTATTTTTGGTCATGCACATATATGTCTCCTTTTCAGAGGAAACCATGAAATGTTTTGTTTTTGTAAAGGTTGTTCGATGACATGACAGTCACAGGGCTTATGTATGTAACTGCAACATATGGAAACAAATGAATATGACTTTCATATCTTTTTGCATCTGTTCATTTATATCAACAGCAACATTCACAATATGTCATAATGATTGGGCGTTAGACCAAAGCAGCCATGTGATTCACTGAGGGAACAAGGAAAAGTTTGCTTCAGGTGTCATCATTCATGTGCCCTTGGGGCTTCTTAACAGGCTTAAAGTTACCGAGACTAGTTGAGTAAAACACTGAAAATAACAAGTGAACAAAAAAAGTTGTTTAAGTAGAATTTCTACAATGATAACAAGCTTAACACAACAACAAATGGCTCGGTGGCAAAATGGCAAGAAACTATCATCCTGGGATTCATATGTAGCTCCACTGACGACCATATTAAGATCAGGTGTGGGTAATCCAGGAACTGAGAGGAGCATGGCAGACCTGAAACAGACAGACTGCTCTCTTCCTAAAAGAAGTCAGAGGAAAGTCAGTAGGTGTCACAATTGGCCTTACTTAATTAGTAATTTTTTCACTTTTAGTTTTCTTTACCTCGACAGCTTCTCTGCAGGGGAAGTCACATGCAAAGACACCCTGCTCTCTGTGTTAGAGTCCTTAACGTCTTCACACTGCGTTGTTGTTCACAAGTTATTTATTGTTTTAGTCCTGTGGCCAGTGGTGCTGTCAAACTGAGAGAAAAAAATGACACAGCAGAAAATGTCTTTTCCTTCACAAGGATTTCGCTGGAAGCTGGAAGTGAGACCGCCTGGAGGGTTGGAAGGAGAAATCTCAGACTAACAGGTCAAGGCTTGCAGGGTAATTGCAGAGCTCCTGTTGGTTTTTGTTGGTGAAGTGTGACCGGCCATGACAGAATCAGATGGATAGCTGGACCAGAAACATGATTGTGCCAACACTTATGGACACAATGTTTTTGCAGAGTTTATTGTTTATGAAAAATTTCTTATTTGCTGCCCAGACTGTAGAGGAAAGTACCTCCTGTAGCTAACCATTACCGAGTTTGTACGGTAGCAACACATACACGCACGTCTGCCCTTTCCTGTCTGGGAAGGTATGGCAGCACTGGATTGATTTGACTGCTGTGTCACATTGAGTTTGTTCCACTGTGTCAGGGATGCCATGAGAGGGAGTTGATTGAGTGTCATTTTAGCTGGCAGTGTGTGCAGCAGTCCGGTTTTTCCATGGAGCAGGCCTTGGGATTTCGAGGCATGTTTGAGTACACAAAGCCAGTAAATCTCCGTCAAGAATGGCAAGTTGGTTCCTGTCTGACTGCCTCTTGCCGTGGATCATGAGGTCTCTGAAGGGTCTCCAGTAAGACATGAAGCACGAAGTAATTAATGAAATATGGATAGCAGGAATCTTTGTCAATTAGTTTGGACAGAAAAGTAAAAAATAAACAACAATAGACATTAGTAATAATTATGATTATATAATTAGATCAAATCTAAAAAAAATGCAAGTCTATTCATAATAAAGACCCATAGAAGTAATTACTCCCCATATAAAAATGCTGAACTAACTTACTAACAGTTTTGTAGTTTTAGAGTGTTGAAGACATCTCACAAAGTTAGAACTATCTATACTCTTTTTTTACAGAGCTGTATTAGTGCTAAAGTTTGAATGAACTCACACTTTATGTTATTCTGCTATAGCTCTTTGTATTCATTAACCGATCACAGTCACCTTTGCAGGTGCTAAGTCAAGATACAGAGATTGTGCCCCTGTAAAATGTCAAGAGAAGCTTTTTTGCATGTGTGAAGGGAAACCTTGGCATTTAAGTGGCTACATCCCCCTCAAAAAAGGCTAACAGCTGCTAGCTTGTTTAAGTTAATACAGTTAGCGAACAAGTTAGTGTCAAAGTAACTTATTGCCTTATCATTTGCTAACTCAGAGGTGGTTTTTGTTTCAAGTAGCTGTGGAGTTTTTCAAAATGTAAACACTCTAAACAGACAGTGAAAGGTTCGGATAATACTGACTGAAATAGTTAGCTGATGGTAGGATTGTTCCAACTGAATACTTCCTGTGAGTCAGACCACTGAAAACTATCTGTAGTGCTGATTTAAAGTTTGTCTCATGGGCTTACAAAGCATTCAAAATAAAACATTTCGACAAAACAAGAGGGCTCAGCTGATGCAAAATATCTTGTGTGAGTTGTTAAAATCTCATCCCACTGGTGGCTTATGAGGAAGGTCCACAAAGGAAGAATTCATAGTATTGGTATTTCCTTGCAATATAGCCAATCAGGTGTGATATTCGAATTGTATTATTTAAAAGTTTGGCTGGATGATGACGACAGACGAAAGGTTAGGGGCTCCCAGTCACAGAAAGCTTCAGAATTCATCCTAATCCCATGATGCCATAGCCTATATCATGGCAAAGGGGTTAATACTATTGGAAACAGTATCTTCCTCTGGGTACAAACAGATGTGACATTAGATAAGCCACTAGTGTAGCACCAAAGCCCAACAATTTTAGCCCGGCGCGTATTGGACATGGAGAGTAGTATCGTTACCTCGCGCTCTTACTGAGTCTGTATGACTGATCAATTGGGCCCATCTGTGCAGAGGAGCGAGCTCATCAGGGTGAGGACTCAGAACGTACACTCTGTTAGCAAGGAAAAGGAAAAAATCAATCTCCCTTTCTCATTTTTCAGCCCGCTCACTTTCACTGATCATATCGCTGCTGTAGGCGTGTGAGAGAAAAGTCAACTCGTTTGAGCCAGGGTCCCAGCCCCCCCCCACCCCAAGGAGGACGACACACAGAGAGGGGAGAGAGCCCTACACTCCCTCGAGACCTGCACTTTTACAATGACAGCCATCCACCTAGAAAGACTTTGATGGTGGCCAACTGAGGACGAGTCATCTGAGAGTGTTTGGTTCAATTTGTGCAGACGGAGACAGAGGCTCTTTCAGGCAATAATAGACTGTTGAGAAAGTACAAGTAAAAAGTTGCTAATGCGAGCTCAACATTTCCTCCCCCTCGTCCTCCTCCACCACATCTGTGTTATCTTAGCAGAGAACTCTTTTTTTTTTATCTCCTCTCTTTTCATTAAAAAAGTAAAGTATGTCTGAGCACAGTCTGGCAGCGGACGCAGATGGCGGCCACATTTCATTGATCGCTGTCTCCTTTCGCTCTCTCTCTCTTACACACAATCTTTTCTGTTGTCTCTCTCACTTCACAGTCTGTCTCTTTGTCTGTCTGTCCGTCTGTCCTCCCCTCCCTGCCCTCAGTAACTCTCTCTGTGCCATCTCATCAATGGGTGAAGCCTCTGCTGAAATGATAATCAGCTCATTAAGTAGTCCAGTGGATTGGACCAAGGTGCCGTAGAAAGGGGGTGCTTCATCTAGATAACCTCCTTTTGCTTCTGCACAGGCTGTTAATAACAAGAGCGCAGACGGAGACAGTGAGACAGAGTTCAGGATTCAGAATTAATATCTCAAGATGTTTGATGAGCTCAGGGTTTCTTCTTTGGTGTCATCAAATTGAAAAATGATTCCAGACTGGAATCACTTTTTTTTTTTTTCTGTACAGATACAGAATTAAATGGGTTGTTGACGTGCGGTAGATAAGCACTGACAAAAAAACCCAAAAAACATGCAGTCGATTCAGGCAGGTATTGAAGGTGTGTTGGTGCGCACTGTTGTGCCCCAGAGCGTTACAATTCAGTTCTTTTGGTTTGAAAGAGTGCTGATGATGAAGGAGCAGAGTAGCAGACCTAAGCAGCTCTTAACTGTCAAAACAAAAAAAATGGGCTTTCGAATCCCCTCAGCAATTAAAAGGAGTACAAACAGGTTTGTTTGTCATGAATCCTACTGTATGCTTCCCTCCCTGTCGCAGGAAACTATTAGCGTTCAGTGCAGCAAAATGCATATTGGATTTCTTCAGATCTGCTAGTTTGTTAGGATTTTGTCCTGAATATGTCAGTGTAAAAGGGACACATAGATCTGTAGAGTCTGAATGTAAGAGCCGCATTGATGTGCAGCAGGTTTCATTTATTTTCTTAAACTTCTCAGAACGAGTCGGTCCGGCTGTGATGTAACCTGAGTTCGCTCGGATATGAAAGCGGCTTGTGTCTGCTAGTCGCACTCATTGTCTTGGGTTACTTTTGAGACCTTTTAACCGCTTAGAGAGTGAGGCCATGCGGATTTGACAGGAGAAGAGGGCTCCGTACCTTTGCTGAGGCCATGCTCGGCCTTTTAACTGAGAGCCGTGTGTGTGTCGAGATTTAAAACTAACAATTTCAGAGCACTTAGTCAGAGCTTAAAGTGCAAGGAAAGATCAGAATAAGGTCAGGCTCCTGCTTGATTTGACAGCTTTGCTCTCTCCCTGTGGATTTGTGTAATAGTGCTGGTGGATTTCTTTCAATGCTAATACAAAAAGGCCACTCCTCAGAATGTTTGTGTTCAGTGTCATTTAGCTACCCAAAATATCCCTCCACATTTTAATTGCCAGTGCACTAACCATGTGGCTGTTGGCAGTAGGGGAGTGGTGTGCTCTGGTGGTTACTAAATGAAATACATCTGCACTGTGTGGTGGCACCACAGGAACTTGCATTTTGGCTGCAGGGAGGAGCTCCGACTTAACAAACTTCATTAGTCTTTTTCATTGGTCTTCGTGGAATTTAGAGTGAAACTTTCTAAAATGGGCCTCTAATGCTGTGAGAGAACTGAGCTCCAGGAAATATTAATGACACGGCAGCACCACCAACAACAACAACAACCACATGGTCCGTGATAATTTTGTCTTTCCTGCGGCTTGGACTGAAAAATGACAGAAGTAACTGAATTAGCCGTAAACTTGATGCAGTGCCTGTCTTTGCTGATTTCAAACACAAACAGGTATTAAAGGCATGTGTCAACAATAAAGGTGGGTGTTTTGTTTTTTTTTTTATCCCTGTAAGCATTCAGAATAAAGCACATTTGGTGGTAAGCCGTGAAAAGCCAGCTTTACTCTCATATGCACACGTGTTTGAATCCGCTTATATAAGAAACACAAGCCACAACAAACTTCAAACCAGCCAATACCCCAAAGAAAAAGTTCAGTCTAGGTCAAATCACTGGTAGTAAATATAACACTCTCTTTTAGGTCAGTATTTATGGGCAGATGTGACGGGATTAAAGCCATGGAGCTTGACACAGTCAACCTACTTTGAGAGGACAGTAGCTAAAACTTTCAGCT
>JAQNCA010000011.1:2279227-2304279 GCA_029783725.1 Acanthurus tractus
AATTCCTGCCATCTTTATCACTTAAATTAAAATGCCACACACAAATTTAACCATAATTTTTTTTTTTTTTTTTTTTGTTTTTTTTAATTTTTTTTTTCTGAAGCAACCCCGCGTTTTGTGGGGGTCTTTTTTTTTTTTTTTTTTTTTTCTTTCTGTTGAGTATCCTCAGTAACAGCTGTGAATTAGTTTTTAGGTTCAATGACAACCACGGCTTTTGCAGCAGCTCTCAGTGTTATTTATGATTGTATTCCCTGAGTGGCTATGTAGTTTTTGTTCTTTTTCTTTTCAAGGAAAAAAAAAAAAAGATTGTCCTTGTAAAAAAAAACAAACAAAAAAAACAACAACAAACAAACAAAAAGAAAACAAAAAACAAAATATTTCCAGAAACAGTGAGAAACTACTGATTAGTGGAAGTGTTTATCTTATGCATGCTGTGGAGGGAAACCAGACAAATGTGATACATGAAAATTGACCTTGAATGTATGGTGACTTTTTACAAAGGTATTCTAAATAAAACATATCTCTATATATTAATAAACAGACTGGTCTCGCGAGAAATCTGTTCTGTCAGTGACAATGATATTTTCTCAGTTTTGTTGAACGTTTTCCTTGTTTCAAAGTCATCACGATTGGACTGTTTTTCATTTTCCCCATTAAATATTTCATTTAATACATACCGTGAGTCATTTCAAGCAGCATGCACTTCCATCCCTTCCCCTCCTCTCGTACCATCCATAGCATCCGTGCTGCTCTCTGTGACACTCAGTGTGTGTGGTGGTGTTGCGTACTGAATGCGTAATGTGATTCTGAACTCTACCTGCCTGCGTATTTTCCTCTTTTTTTTTTTAGTTATATTTTAAGTATTTTTTGGCTTGTGTTTTGAGTTGTAGTCGGTTGCCAGAAATATTGACACACACACACACTTCAGCAGACATAACCTCAGAAAACACCTGCCTGTTGGTTGCATTGCATTTACATCACGTAGTTTAGGACATGAAAAGGAGCATACATACATACAGTGTACGGCATGTTGAGCATGAAGTGTGTACTTTCGTTTTGCATCCCTCATTTCAGTTAAAGTTCTTATAATCAACCTACACAGTGTGTTCATCTTGCACCAGACTAACCAGCAGTGTTGTTACAAAATGTGAGCCATGCATGATCTCAGAGATGAGCCATTCAAACCCAAAGGTTCTCTTTACCTTCCAGTTTGGGTCCAGAATTGTCCCGGTTCTGAGGGAACAGGACCTCCGTAAGTCACCAGCCTCCATTGCTTTTCAGCAAAATCACTTTCCTCCTTTTTCCTATTACCGCCTGGTTTTCTCTCTGCTCTCATGGCTGCAGTAGGATGCTGGGAAATCATCTGTCTTTTCTGTCCTTTGGCCTCCTTGGATGTGGCAGCGTTTAATGCTGTCGTTTCAGAAGGCCTTGGGTTATAATAAATGTACTTTCATGTTTTTTTGTTTGTTTGTTTGTTTGTTTGTGTGTGTGTGTGTGTGTGTCACAATTTTGTACAGAAAAGACACTAACCCTGCATGTGTGCCTGTTGCAAGCTTTTCCTGTTTCATTTTTTTCATGTTTTACAAAATTTTTCTCACTATATGCTTGCTTAAACTCACAGTAGATACTGCAACTGATTGCTCAGCTTTCCATAAGAAACAAAGCTATAGGAGGGCTAATTTTTTTTCCCTGTTTTTTGGGTGTGGTTACATAGCTGACCATGCATCTCCCTACAACTTGTCACATGTTCAACCTAACTGTCACTGTTCCTTGTCTCACCCCTCCTCTCCCCTACAGTGACCGTTCCTTGGAGGTCTACCTCCGGCCCACCTTCATTGATGACCGATCTGCACCCATCTTCTACTAGCGGCCTGCTGCCCCCCTTTTTGTCCACTCATGGGCCCTTATGAAGGGGAGAAAGAAAATGGCTAACACTGGCATATTTGAGGTGTATTGTGTTATCAATAGGCAGGCCCAGAGGTGCGCTAAGGGGGGAGGGGGCAAACTCACCTAAAGGAACATGTTACACTTGTAGGAGTCTAGTTTCTTTGCCGTGGAAATTCACTCAGAGAATTTCAGATTAATCCTCATCAATGTTCTGCAAAACGCTTTCACAAACACCAAATGTCTCAGCCTGAGCATTCGAGTGCAAGTGTGACAATAGATTTTATTAGTTATTTAGATCCCACCAGTTGTGGTTAAGGTATGGCTGATAGTGATGCTGTCACATTATTATTTATCTGAACTTCTACTATGGGATTTTTTGTTTTTCTTTAACATGATACACTGTAAATTTCATTTGAGGATTATGTACATTAATGAGCAGTGAATGCACATTCTGCATTAGTTGTTGAAATGAGGCTTGAGAGTTAATAGAAGATGGTGGATGACAGTTTTCAGTGCATCACTGTAACCTGCACTGGAGACAAAGTGTATATTGGATACTGCCACAGATAGCTGGAACTGGACAGTTGGTGAGTACACTATATTTCCGCTTTTGTTAAGTGACATAGTACTATATATTGACTAGTTGTGATACAGTGTACCCATGTTTTTAATATGGGAACTGTGCCTTCAATGTTTTTTAAAACATATGCTTCATGCAGGAATGATCCAACATTCTGTAAACTGGTTTGAGGGCGTATGCATCAGTTACAACTTGTATTTTTGATAATCCTGAAAATATAAGTTTGTTTTCTGTTCTGTTTGCTTGTAATTTTGATTTTTTTTTCATTTGTTTTTACTTAATGTTTTGCTTAGCAAGCTCCAGTACAGTGCAATTGCAATTCACCAAAGTAATATTACACTAATATTTTGAATTGCTATTCTTTCCTTCTCTTTAAATTTCAGTAATATCTAAGCTGCCAGATAGCCAAAAGATGATTACACTGCATACGTAATGGGTCTTTTTTTTATATTTAGCTTTGAGGGAGTGGTAGCTTATCAGATAAGGTACAGTATTATCATGGCTTGTGATCATTCATTCTCAGTATTATACATTCATCTGGGTAAAAGAGGCATTTATCTACAGTATGATGTATGACTAAAAGTGGAACTGTATGTGATGGAAAGCAATAAAGTGTACGGCTTTGTGATGGAGCTAAAATGCCTCTTTGATTGTAATAAATCAAGAGTTACTTCATAAAATGTCGATTTTCCAGGATGAGTCTTTACACTGAGTGATATGATCAGGCTTTTATTACACAGCTCATTTGGCCGGCGAGTTTCAAAATTATTTTTTACTTTTATATAGGCTCTCATTGTCCATCTCTCACTTTTGTCCCTTTTTGTATTATATCTGTACTGTACAGAAGTGCATGTAATTTATCTTGTCCAAAATAAATCAAAATTGGCACAAACTTCATACTTTTATGTGTTTTGTTGTTCCATGTTTTTGTGTTTTTTGTTTGTTTGTTTGTTCGTTATTGCAGACAGACACACTTCTTTGACATCAATGCAGATAAACACATGGCAGACACAAGAAGGGCAAAAAGTATTTGGATTTATTTGTTTGGGATAGTACAATAGCATCGAGTGAGGGGAACAATGGAAACAGCAATGTCATTACTACCGGTGCACAGAACAGCCCACCTCACCTTCTCAAAAGGGGCCTGTCACTTTAGCCAATAGGCTTTGTAATATCTCTTTGGCAAATTTGAAAGAATGTCATCCTGGACTGCATCTTTTCAAATCGTACAAAAATACTGGCAACAATTTCTCTTCTTGCAGAACTGAAAAGGCAAGGGGAGAGGAAATGGAATTGGCACTTTGAGCTACAGAAAGTTAAGAGAGGGGGAGGGAGCTGTCGATGCAGCAGCAGTAATTCAAGTTGAGCTACCTGCTACATGTTGATAAAACATTCATACAATATGTGAGATATGTCATATTTTTGAATGTCTTTTTCTTTTTTGTACACCTCAGACTCGGGCATTCAGCACAAATGCAATAGAATACATCATGAATAAGAATATGGACAATACATAGACATAGAAAAGATGCATGAGGATGATACAGACATTCAACATTTATGACATAACACTGCTGAATTGTGTTGAAACACCTCTCTATCCCTTTGGTGTCATTCTATTGCTGATGGAATGTAATATAAAACAAAGCTTATATGCCACAAAATAAGGTGAACCTGTAGCCCGCACTGTGGACACAAATAGGGAACCTCACGTTTCGATATTTCACTCCAGGATGGGGAGATGTTGAGCAACAGAACCATCACTTCTCCAAATAAAGACCAAGTTTGGCTACACAAAGTGCTTCAGACATATATGGCAACTGCAGACATATATTGTGGGTCATATTTAACCAGAGTGAGTGGTGGTGACAATTAAAGGAGTGAAAAAAAATCATATGTTTTCAATGAGTTACTGAATCCAGGAGTCCCACCTTTATTATGACTTGATATAACTTACAGTAGATTAAGGGACACATTAACGTTCAGCACCTGCACCTTCGAACACCATCACCACCACCCACGGCTGTTTAAAAAGTCACATTTTGTGTTTGGAAATCCACCGCAGCCTCTTGTGCAACAATCATCAAGCATCATTCTCTGGCTCCAACACTTGGGAGCTGTAACAGTCTTTAAAAAAGCCAGATCAGTAGTAAGCAGATGGGTCAAGGCAGCCAATGAGAGGAGCAGCTATGAAGTCTGTCATTTCACTATTTTTTTTCTCCTTTTATTCTATTTGTCTTCTCATTAATTTATAAATTTAATGACCTGGATGTTCACCAACAGAAATTGATGCTGCATTGAACAAATAAGTTATTGTCATATACTGTATGTTAAAACTATTATACTGATCATTTCTATTTCTGCAAACATTTGTTTGTTTGTTTTTTTGTATGCACTCTCCTGGTTGTCTCAATCAGGTTGTGATACCAGCAGCTTTTATCCTTTCTTCATAAAGTAAAAATTAAAGAGTGTGCAAATCATTGAGGGTCTTTCACTACAATATGAGGCACTGTCTCATAAAGGGTCACCAGGGTCAGATGTCCCAAATGTTGATAAAAATAAAACTCTGTAAAACATCTAGATATAATAATGCTGCTTTTCTGTGTCGAGGAGGACCGGGACTCATCCTCCTCCAGTCAGGGTCGTAGGGCAATCAATCTTTTGCACTGTCTTCGCTGTTTCCTGTTGGAGAATATTGATTGGAAATTAGTATCACAGCCTTCACTGCAAGAGAGATAAGTAAGGCTAACCAGACAGCTTAAAATAACACGCAGCCCAAAATCTAGTTTTTGGCGTCAATATTTACCTGTTTGATTGAGAAGTAGCATTTGTTTTGAAGACAATATTGCACATTCTGTACTGCTGTACTTATATAAGTATGTTAGCATAAAAAAGTCTGAAGTAAGCTACTGTTTTCACACTGTTGTGCAGCAGCTGATCAGCTGATTAGCGACTTAGCAAACATTCAACCCTCAAAACCAATGCTAGCAGCACACTTTTCCCTAGTTACTGTTAGCTGCTTGATTAGCAAGTGAAGGACGGCAGGACTTGTATCCATGTTTGTATAACAGATTAAAAGTGGGTTTAGCTGAAAAAGCTAATGGGGGTTTTGCTAAAATCTTCAGCACATGGTAGGTTCTTTTGCTCTGCCTACTATTGGCTACCTGCTTTATGATTTATGTAAAGTCTCCATTAAAATAAAGTGATTTTATTGGCTACTTGCAAACAAGTTCTTCATTAAACTAACTGTACTGTATTAACTAAATAGAAAGATGTTGAAACCAAAATAATTTAAAAATCAAATCACTCAACTACTTATACAGCAGGTATGTATGCTGTAGCAAAATAGTAATGCCATGTAATTTTGGTTGAACTTATTAGGTGATAGTAAAGTTGGTAGGTGATGAGGTGACATTAGGTGATTGTAAATTTGAGATTATGTTTTTTCAGTGCAAAGACAGTGAAAACAGACCTGTAGCAGAGCCCATGTGGGGGTCGGAGACATGTGTGATAGAGAATCGTGAGACCATAAAACGATTAAGAGCTACAGCTGCAGGTTTAGTAGCTTCAGGACTGTTGGAGGTGGATGTTGGTGAGGACTGGGGCTCAGGATTGGTGTCAGGAGAGGATGGGCGGAGCTCAAATGAGAGGTCATCTTTCCATTCGTTATCCCCACCTGTATGCACACAGACACAGTTACAGTTATTGTTATTAATCTGTAATATATTAACTAGAACTGTTGTGTGCACCACTTTGTGTCCATGCTAACCTACCCTCTTCTGAGTTGTTCCCAACTGTTTCTTCAGAAACACAGCATGTTTCACAAGATTGAGCTTCAAGTTCAGCTTCAAATTCAGCTTCAGATTCAGGGTCAGGTTGCAGCTGGTCAGAGGTTTTTTCCTCTGAGGGTTCCTGCTCGCTGGACTGAAATGCATACTCAGCCAGCTCACCCGTGGGGCTCTCCTGGAAGTCATTAACAAAATTACTCCACACATTCTTTGAACAATAAAACAAAAAATCAAGAACAGACAATACACATGCCGCATGTTTGACACATGCTGTACCTGATCAAAAAGGAACACCGTAACATCATCAAAAAAGGAGACAGCTTTTTTCTTTCTCTCCAACTCATCACAGAAGGACTGAGTGATCAAGGTGGGCATCTTCAGGAGGCTGCGGAGATGTCTAGCTCTGCTGCAGTCGCTTACCACAACTGGAACTGTTGTGAAATCTTCCTCACTCTCCTCACTGTCTTCATCCTGGATATTGTAAGTCCTCAACTCTTCATCAGACTCGCTGTCATCTGAGTCATCTTCATCTTCTGCCTCCTCCAGAGGAGCTCTCACTTCTTCTCCGCACAGCTCCAACAATGAAGAAGAGGAAGACAGATCGACAGGACCGTTGGATTCCTCACATAAACTGTCCTGTGAGTCACATTCCTCCGCATCTATGTCCTCAAAATCCTCCTCATTTATTCTAACGGTCTCATTTCTGTCTTCTGTCTCCTCCTTGACATAACTGAACTCAGGTAGCTCCTCCTCCTCTGTGGATCCATCACCATTTTCATTTTCTTTGGGGGCCTCATCTCTGTACTCAGTTATGGTGGAGTCAGAACATGAAGACTGAATAGGGGAACAATCTTCTGCTCTCCTGTTCCCCTCTTCATGGTTTCCTGAGGCCTCCTGGACAGTAAAAGAGGGTTCAGACACAATGGAGGAACTAAGCTCTGAGGAAGGCTCCTCTCCAGAGTGCTCTGTCTCCAACCCTAGATCTTCATCTGCAGGGGCAGACTCTTTGGTCAGACAGCCGCCCATCTGTGGAGGAAAAGGTGCCAGCATGGACAACCCAGGGGTGGGATGGGGATGAGGTGAACTCGGGTCAGACTCTGAGAGAGTCACCAAAGCAAAACCTTTGACATGTTTTAGATTTGTTAAGTGATCTTCCTTGCTGAATTGCCTTTTTACAGATTCATCACTGCTAATAGAGCTGAGCTGCTCAGCAGTGAAGTCATTCGGATCTGCATAAAACTTACTGCTTTCCTCTTGAGGGCTCCTCTCATTTTCAGCATCGTAGTCAGAGAAATAGGCTGAATCCCTGTATGGGTTCTTATCAGTCAGACCCTTTAACTGCAGCTCTGACATACTTGTCGAAGTGCAGACCCCTTGGCCTAAACCCAGCTGTAGAATTAGTTCTGGTTCTCCACCAAGCATTGGGTTTCTCTCACCAACTCGAGAATCTCCAAGCTCTTTGAAAATAAACTCTGGAGATTCATTGTTCTCTGTGTCATAGCCACTGTCTAGAGATTTGGGTAGGACAGGGGTATTGAAGGGATCAGGGCTGAAGGCCTGATCACAGGTACTTGCCATAGATGAGGACAGGTTAAGAGTGTCTACAAAGTCAGGAGTTCTGTCTCGATTCTTTAACGGGCTCAGCTCTTCTTCCTCTACCTCAGCATAGTCCAGGTTGAAGTCTGCAAAGATCCCTGACGTAATATCTGTGATGTCATCATCCTCCTCACTGTAGTCACCGAGCTCGACCAGGCTAATACTTGAGTTTCGGACCCCAACTCCGCTGTCCAACGCTCTGCTACTTTCTGAGCTTTCTGGATAGATTAGCCTTTTCTCTCCAAGGCCAACAGAGATTTCTGTTGAAACCCCCTCCCAGATGTGACCTCTCTGTTTGACTGACAAGACTCCTGTTTGACCAGTCTGAGGCTCCTTGAAAGAGGATGGGGACTTTAAAAAGCCTGCCTCTGGTATCATCTTGGGTTCTGAGTAAAGTCTGTCTCCATGAAGCAACAACTGCTTTTCATGTTTTCCCTCTGTTTTTCCACCCTCTGTACTTCTGGCATTAATACTTGAGCTGGAAAGAGAATCAACAAGATTTTCTGCAGTTACGTTCCTTTTAGGTTGAGGGGCCAAATCCTCTCTTTCTTTGTTATGTAAGTGAATATATGAACCTAATTCGGTTGACTTGCTAACAGCATTAAAACAAAAGTCTTCTCTTTGCACCTCCAAGGTGTCACATAACCTGGAGCTGTGAAAGGTTTTGGTGGTGGCCTTGGTTAAAGACCATAGTTCTGTTGTGTTAGAGAGATCAGTATATTGATAATCCAGATTGCTGTCATGCCCGCTGCCTGTTTGCCTGCTATCGAAGCTCAGGCTATTATTATTTGCTGAATGGTTTGAGGTCCAGTTGGTGGCCTCTCCTTCAGAGAAAAGGTCCTCCTCAATGTCTTCACCTCTCTGCTGGCCCACCATCAGACCGTCATCAGGCCCTACATCAATGCTAATGTGGTTAACAATGGGTAGTGTCTTTCTCAGGGGACCAGTCATATTATGGCAGCTTTCATTAACCATGCTACGACCTGTGCTTGCTTCAAGGTAGGGATCACAGAACCCTAAGCTGGGGCTGCTCACTGCTTGTGACAAACCGCGTGGGTTTTCCAGATGCTCTACTGGATTTATTAGGTTTGATTTGGACTCTGGCGATGTATCCAGTTCAGACACACACGACCGGTGGTGCGTCTTGTATGTTGATGACTGTTCACAGTAGACTGTGTCGTCCTGAATGGAGGAGAAGCTGTCGTGGGAATGGCCTAACTTCACAGGACTGGTGACGGATGCCTGTCTCAGCAGAGGTTCCATGGTTAGTTGGACAGTGGGACTTGAATCAGAGTCATAGGCATAAGACTTGGTGTTGTCAGCAGCTGCCCAGTAAGCACTAGGCTGTGCCATGGATGAACCAGTCCGACTCTCAGAGGACAGCCTGCTGCTTGCCTCCACACCCGGGCTGTAGTCCACCACACTATCATCCAGGTTAATGTTGCACTCCACAGGTTCCTCTATGCGAATGTAGTACTCGCTGCTGACTGAGGGGCTGTGGGCACTCAATACTGGGACCACACCTGGATGTTCAGGTTCATAGTATGATGGGGATATGCCTGAGGTTAGGCTGTCACCCTTGCAACCCCCTGAGGTGCTTCCTTTACTTGAATAGTAGATATCCTGGTAATGTGGGTTTCCCTGGCCCAATGGCCCACTGGTGGAGGAGGAGCAGTAGGGCTGCTCAGCTCGGGCCTGCTCCCACTTGTACTCAAAGTTGAGCCCATGGCTGGTCTCTGTGACGGTGAGTAAGTCATCCCCTGTGTCAGAGTGGAAGCTGTCAGAGAAGTGCTCCAGAAGTGGAAAGGAGGATGTGGCGGAGGAGGCCAGCTCCACTGCCTGAGTTTGTTCTGCATTGGGGTCGTCAGCCGAGGCAGGTGTAGGGGTCAGGACAAGAGCTGTGGATGAGGCTGTGTGGGAGGTACTCCCAAGCAAGTTGGGTCTCAAGGCATTCCAGCGTTGCTCAAAGTCTTCCTCAGCCTCGCTGGAGCCTTTGGCACACAAGTACGTAACCAGGAGGTGCACTTCCTCACTACTTGGCCTAAGTTCTGGCTGCAACCAGCAGAATTGCATCACCTCATACCTGGGCAGAAAGAACAGAAAGTAAAAAGATAATCAACCACAGAGAGTTCAAACTTTATCCACATTAGCTAGTTTGAAAGAATTGGTTAGTAGCTCAGGAATGTTATTTATTGTGCAAGGGGAGAAGAAGGCAAAAGTAAAAGAATTGATTTTAGACTAACAACAAAGAAAAATAGAAAACTTTTGAGGAAAGTACTTTCTAGTAAGAACTACGACTTGTTCTTGAACACAGCCAGAGCCATAAATATATGGTATCTGAAGGAGGTGCAGTGCAGATTTTTACAATCCTCCTTGTGTGTGTGTAGGTGTGTGTTGTTCCTCAGTGTTGATACCAAGTGCATTTAATTTAGTGAAGAACAATTTTGAAAAATAAATAAATAAAGGCAATATTTGGATGGCTTCCCAGGTAAAGATGAATGAGGTGATTCAGCTCTGGTTGAAGCCAAGGGGATCATAAAGAACAGGAAAGTATTGATCATCTGCCTGCACCAGCAAAGAAGGATATTGCTACAGTGGACTGGTGCACCTTCATAGGCAGAAACCATTTTTTAAAACAGGACACACTGACCTGTTAGAAATTAATTGGTCTGTGAGACCTAGAGACATAGTAATATTCCTATGTGAGATACACATATAATGTTCAGAGTCTCAGTCTGTGCATTTGTATGTCTAATATGTCTCGTTGAGTGTGTGGGCATGCATGTCTCACCAGCGTTCAGCCAGGGGGAATTGGAGCTGGGGTTTTGGTAGTTTGAGCTGCTGTTCCTTTACAGCATATGTCAGCACCTGTCTGTCAGAGTAGTGTCTGTACGGCTGGTTTCCCAGCTCAAACAGCTCCCACACAGTCACCCCCAATGACCTGGAACAGGCAAAGAAATCATTAAGTGTGTTTCCCAGCTCATATACCAGACCTAGCCATACGCTATATCCCAAGTATCTTTGTGCTGTACAAATATTTCACAAAGAGTTTCCTAAAAAAAAGCAGTGATCACAGAAAAATAGAACATGTTCATGGATATGAGCTGAATTTGAATCCTTTAAAATTGCAGTTAAAAGAAAAAATAGTCAAAACCTTTGCATCCATCCAACATACTAGCAACATAATATGCATCACATCAAACTAAGAGCATTTCTTTCTCACTTTAGGCACACTGAGAAAAAAAAACTTCATTAAACTTCCAATTTAATAATGTAAGCCTGCTTATCCATCTTTAAATATCTTACCATATGTTACTGGATTTTGTTTGGTCAACGACCAGCAGGTTTCCATGGACCTCATCTATGAGCTCAGGTGCAATCCAGCGCAGGGGCACCCAAATCTGGTCTTGTGTTACATAGTAGTCATCCTTAAGAACAACAACCCAAAACAGATAAACAGAAGCACTTTTAGTACTGATATGGCAACAAGGTAAAAAAAAACTGTCTATGAAAACAGGGATGTTATCAAATGACAGTCGGACCTTGTATCGGCTGTGAGAGAGGCCATAGTCTCCGATCTTAACTGACATTTCTGAAGTTAGCAGGCAGTTTCGCAAGGCCAGGTCACTGTAACAAAACAAAAGATACTGTCATCTAAAACACCATTTAACTGAGCTGTATAAAAATACCCATTTTAATGAATGATATTTAAAAGGCCTGAAAATCTATTTTCTCATTTAGCTTCTTGTGAGGAGTGCTAAAATTGTAAGTAAACATACAGCTTTCTAGCAAAGTTGGCATAGTTTTTGGTTGTTTTGCTGTCAAGTTTCCATTTTTGCTTTGCCTTGAAGTGGGTGGTGCTCCACCAGGAAAGGGTGATGTCACATATTCCGATTAATGTGCAACTGAATCTGTTAAGCAGCAGGCATATGAACAGCAATTTAATAAGAACAAAGTTTACTTTGTTCCACCATCATCGCACTACAGTTACTCGTCTTACAAAGATGCAATTATATACGTAATACCACCTTAACCATTTGCTCCTTAACCACAGCTGAATTTGAAAAAAAAACAAAAAACAAAACAAGACACATTACACCTCTCTTCAATTATCTCCTCCCAAAAATGTGCCCACTAGCCAGATCAAGATCTTTACCACAGGATGTGGTGCTGCCAAAACCACTTTTGTCTGTGGGGGCCGCCAGAATCAACACTAAAATGAAAGTCCAAAGTCCTAAAAGCTGTTTTAATAAAAAGAAAAATTACCTATAACTCCTGGACTATTTTTTAAGGGTATTTAAATTACTTTTACTGTTCAGTTGCTAATATGTTACTTTTTTTTTCACCACTGATACAGAACAGTATATTTTCTATATTATGGGAAGTTTCCTTAGTTAATACTTGGGTATCAGTGTCTGTCAAAAAATATAAATTTTTTTGTGACATACTGTCAAGAAATAGATATTACAGCACTGTGCTTACTTTGTGTAGCCAAAGCACTGATTAAAGCATAAGAAGGAATAAACTGATGTTTCCTATCACATACCATTTCTTCTCACCTGACCATGTACATACAGACCAAATTAAGTCAAGAAGTTCAATCACACCTCTTTCAAACAATGGGAGCTTTTCATCTGGTAGCGAATGAGAGAGGCTCGCCCCCGGCAACAAAATCACTGATGCTGGAGTTTGTGACAGCTACTCAGGCAGCACCAGGATGTTGTTGCAGGGAGAGACCAGCAGGTGGCACACAGAACATTCAGGTGGTTTCTTCCTTCACAAGGCATAAATATTGATGACGGTAAATAGAGCTGAACTGACTGACATACTGCACCTGTGTATAAAGTTGTATTTGTGGAGGTGCAGAAGCCCCGAGGCAATGTCACACGCCATCCGCTGGAGGATCAGAGGGTCAGGAGTCTCAGAGTCAGTGAGACGACAGCTGCGCAGGTAGCTCTTCAGATCACCCTGAGGAGGAGGGGAATGAGGTTGACGTAACTTATAAATAATCCAAATAACAACATACAAAGAAAGGGAATAATGAGGAGAGTGTAAAGGATTGAATTAAGAGAACAGGAGCATTAATGTGTGACCCACCAGAGGGCAAAACTCCATGACCAGCAGATAGGGAGTGACCTCCGAGCACTGTGCCAGGCACTGCAGGAGGTCAGGATGCTGGAGGGTCCTACCAAAAGACACAGGATTTGAGTGCGCATAAATACTCACAGACCTCATATACACACACACACAGAAGAAATCTGCTCATTACTTTACTTTGTCTCAATGCTATGTTATGCAATTCACAGTCTGTAAGGCCTAGTTGTGTGATTTTCTAGTTTTTCAGCAAACTGACCGATATGGCTGCACCTCCTCCAGAAACTGCATCTGATCCTGCACACTGGCGCTGGCCTTCAGCTCCTTCACCACCACCTGGGTGGTGCTGAGCCCAGCATTGACCTCACCCAGCAGAACCTGAGAAGCATGCAGACGATGAAAGATCAAAATCCAGGAATGTAGAGAATATAGACCGCAATTTAACACAAACAGCATCAACATGCAAAAAATAATGAGATTTTTCTGTGCATACAAGTCTAGAAAGTGTTACAGCAGCATGTCCTATACAGTAAATTGTTAGGAATTCACTGTGACTGTGAATTTCATCTCTTCTCCCATGGAATCAACTCTCTGACACAGGTGCCAAAGATTAGCCTCACTAGAATGAGATCATCATCACATTACACTCGCATTCCTTACAGTAGAAAGCACAGCAGAATATTATAAGTACAGTAAGGGAAGATACAGATGAAATGGTTCCAACAAGTAATAATGAGCACAAAAATTGACACATCTAAACTTTAAAACCCAAAGTGAGATCTTCATTATGTATTAAGAACAAAAAAAACACTTTGTTTTACCTTGCCAAACCAGCCATGTCCAATCTCCTTTAGATACAGCAGACTATGGCGGCCAAGGTCTGATGATTTCAGCAGCTGGACTGGAAAGGAACAATAAAAGAGACATGAGATTACTTTTAGACAGGAGGAAAAAAAGAGACTGTCAAAGCTGGAAAGAACTGAAGAGAAGAGAAATGTTTTGAGTGAGGTAAATAAAGGAGAAAGGAAAGCTGGGATCTGAATAGAAATCGAGTTGTACAAAAACAGGAAAACATCACAGGCGGAGATAAGAGGAAGAAAAAACAGTTACTTGTATCAGCCAAACAATAAAAGTACATTTTTCTTGTTAAAATGTTGCATCAACTAAAGAAAAGAGAGGAAAATAAACACAGTGTTGCCATAACATACAAATTCACTACAGAGAGCTTAAGTCGTTCACAAATACAAATACCTCCTTGGATCCTCATATTTATAGAATGGAAATGATGATGATGATGATGATGATGATGATGATGAGTAGAAAGATGACAATGCTGACGGAGCAGCCGCTCTGAGCACCGAGACAGGGACTGAGTCCGAGTCCCAGCCGGGGATGTAGTACTGGTTCAGAGTGTGAGAACCAAGAGCCCGTGGCCCCGGCCCCAACCCCAGGCGTCTTAGCCTCATTGTGTGTATGTGAGAAAGAGCCCACTGTCGCAGTGTGTGTGTGTGTGTATGTGTGAGAAAGAGCGAGCCTCGGCAGGCTTTAACCCTCCGAGCCCTCGCACAGCTGAACAAGCTCGCCACGCAGCCTCTCCCCCGTCTGCACCGGGCTCATCCTCCAACTGGGACACGCACAAACACACACACACACACACATGCTGTCCTCATCTAGAGCTCTCCAGCTGTCGGGCAAATACTGAAATCCTGGGTACCTATGCAAACTAGTTTGAAATCTACAACAAACTGAGCGCGATGGAAACTTCTCCCAGCTTCGAGTTGGTGGAGCAATCTAACGACGGCTCTGCCCAGGAGTCCTGAGTACCATTTCTCGCCCTGAGCGTCATGCATCACGCCTGTTGTGACCGTCACGCATGTTGGTAGTGTGCCGTTTGACGCGCCAGCTCTGTGTGCAGCTTCAAGACACCCAGTAATGACATAAGGCCTACATAATGCCCCCCTGTCACCCAGGACAGCAGCATTCCTCAGCCAAGCGGGACACAAAACCCTGCTCTGTCAGACGCAGAAAAGACCTCTGTCATACACACTCGCCACCCCTATCTCAAGCCTCCCCTCCCCACTTTTAGGTCCTGGTGCATGCCACCACCCTTCGCCTGTCTCTCCTCATTCTGTCACAGACCCCTCACTGTATTCTGCCCATTATGCCAGTCCTCCACTGGTGCGTTCCAGCCCGGCCTTATGCTCACCCACTGCCCTGCCGGCCCTAAATCGGGGCCATTGTTCGGCTCGCTCACTCACACGCTCACGCTGCTTCTCCTGGTACCCAGTGCACCAAAACACACACACACACACACACACACACTCACACTATGCAGATACAAAACAAGGCCCATTCTCCACTGGAACGCTGGGCAGAGGTTTTCACGGTGATAACAAGCCTACACTTCTCCATCGCAGCCCCTCCCAAGCCTCCACCACCCCTCCCTGACAGAGAGAGAGGGAGAAATTGTGGCATGGTATTATTTCAAATGTGGAATGTGTGAGCGTGAGTGTGCATTCCCGCCCTACTCATGACATTCCCGGAGAAGATGGCGGAATGATAGGCACACAATCCCTTCACACACACCCACACACACACTCTGATGCATCGAGCCTCTTCTGTGGTGGGTTTGAAAGCTTTACATGACCTCTTGAATAAAAGATTAGAGCAACAAGTGAAAAGCAGGGCTGTCAGATCAATGGTGTACGTTGTAGTGTGTGGCACACAGAGGTATACATGATGCTTGTATCATGTAGAACACACTACCTCTTCATGGTCTGAATATAAACAATAAAACTTTTTTTTTTTCCTCCAACATGCAGTCACTAGGCTTATTTTCATCATGTGTATGTCAGTGTGTGGGTAGATAATTTAAAACGTGTATGACGTTCATATGTATGAAGGGGTCTGTTAAGTTCTTGACCTGTAGATTATTAATTATTAAGACTTTTCTACTGTTTTCTTTCAGTCTTTTTACATTTATGCTTATGACAACTAGTCAGATATTAGCAAAGCAATGGAAAGTCTGCAAAATCAGATATTCCAACTCCTGTGTGCATAATTCATACAATTAAAGAGGTTCATATTCATATACATTGTGTATTTTTCTGCATTTACATGTGAAAGTCTGAACTAAATAGAAGAACGTTCTCTCTGTGACATACTGAACCAAGTCATTTGCTCTCTCTCTTTCCTGATCTCGTCTCCCCTTTCACCATTTATCCATTCCTCACCCTGCAACACCTGGACCAATCATACAGCCGTAGCTATGGAGGACGGAGGGAAGGCTGGTGATTGGCTGGGAGCCTCAGGCTGCATTGTCCAATCATTGCTGGAGCTCACATCCTTGGATGCTGAGCCCCAACTCACCTCCCTTCTGGCTGAGCACAGTGCAGCGCAGACAGCCAGTGACTCATGCAGGGAGAGGCATTTTTTGAGCACCCAGGATTTGACTTTTGCTGAGATTCACACACACACACACACACACACACACACATACACACACATACACATTACATACATGCACATATACGTTTTAAGGCTGGCTGTGAGGCAGAATGAACCTGTAAAACAAACAGGCTGTGGACAGAATCGTGGATAAAGAACACAGAATAAACACACCGGCATGGTATGGCCATGTGCTGATGGTGGAATATGTAAGATTCAAGTGTAAAAGGATCAAAAATTGTTACAGATTCATGCTCATGTAACGTAGCATGCAGAAATAATGTACACCAGGGTTGGGTTAGAAATGTGTCTCTCCAGTGGGCAGCAGTTTTCACATATGGTATGCAATGAAGCACTGCAGTTATTTAATATTTAAATTCATACTGATTTCTTTTCCCTTGTTGATAAGGAAGAAAGTAAGACAGAAGAGACACATAAAGAAGATAGTAAATAAAGGAGGCCATGTTAGTTCGACCTCAGGTTAACAGAATGTACGTTCAAATCCAAACAGTGAGTAACATATTCCAAATGCATTTTTTGCTGTGCTTTAGAGAAATAATAACCCTTGTTACCACTTGTTAATGTGGCAAAAATGAACTCTTTTTAATGGCATGTGAGTTAAATCCAGTGTTTATAGTGGTGTTTATAGTGGTGTGTCATGTCTTACTGGATCTGCCAGGTTGTTTGGAGACAGGCAGGGAGACCTCGGTGAGGGGAAGGATGTAGACTTCGGGGCCATTCTGGGAGGAAGGCGAGGCCAGGGCGGATAGATCTGCCTGGTACTCCTCTCCCTCAGTGTTTTCAAACTCCTGGTGCAAAGACAAATGCTGGGATTAGTCATCCAACTCGCCGCCATCCTACCACTGAGACAGTGGGAGACAATGGTTCAACTGTGAGGGCACTGAAATGCATTGAGGCACGCCCACTCGGCCATATACATAAGTCATGTACATTGTGGGGTGTATTGTATGAAACGCTGCAGAGACGCCGCAGGGGGAACACACTAATGTGTGAGTTCAAATTGTATAGACAAAGACCTCCATTATTTCGTCCCATCTTTTCTTTTTTCTTTTTTCTTATACACATTCCCGTATATAAACCAAAGCTCTTCTCATTAAAAAAAAAAAAAATAAAAATAAAAAGCTTCAAAAACTGCACTTAAAAATTTTTAATACTATAGCTTAGGACATACAAATAAAACAAGCAATTCCATATATACAGTTTTTTTTTTCATTTTAATTAATAAGGATTTCTTGTTCTTGAAGGATGTGCAAGTTTTGGAAATGTCATCACCATTTGCATCATGTCATAAATATTTGAGAAAAAAAAGCAGCGATTATTACTTTATTATTGACTGATGGATTATTTTAAGCTAAAAGATTAAAATTGTGCTGTTACAGCACAACATCCATCCTGTTGTGCTGTTTCTAACAGTACATCATATTACTACACAATGATTGCTTCTTCTCTTCCCTTCAACCAAGAGGGTGTCTTCTTTTGTTTATGCCCACTGAAAAAAAGCCTTGGCCAACCTAGCTTTCACATTCTTCTGCTAAGGCGGAAACGTCGGTGCACTTCCCAAACATCTGAGATTCAAACTTACACCAGGAAAGCTAGATTTGTTACATGACAGCCCCTTTTCAAATTTTTACTTTAAAAATCATGTTTATCAAAACATTAGTAGTATTTTAAAATGTGTCTTGACTGGAACTCCAAGTACTTAAAATTATGATTTATTACACAAAAGTCTACTGCTGCAAAAATATACAACATTTTAGTTCTGTTCTTCGATCAGTCATTATTACAAGACCAGAGTTTTCTTTTATAACTTTATAATTCTGAATTGCAAAAAAGTATCCTTTACTGTGCACTTTAAGAAAGATAACCAGAGATAACGTATATAAAATAAATGCCAAGTATCCAGATTAGTTTTAAACAGGATCAAGAAAGAATGGTAACTATCCCTTAAGTGCAGATTCAACCTCCCCCTCCCTTCCAATAGGGATGAGAATGAGATGGAGTGGAAACAGTGACCCTCTTTTCCATGTCCGCACACAATATCCCACCTCTTCTGCTCTTTCTGCCTCTATCAGCTGTTGCTCCCTGCTCTGCTGCAGTGTCCTTGCTCTCCAGTTATTGTGGTGTGTCCCTATAGAGCTCTAACTCTCTAAACCACCACAGAGTGTAGGATGTCAGGGCTGATCACAAATGAAAAGGTAAAGCGTAAACCAACCTCAACGTGACATATTTTCACTGTAGAAAGAAAACAGATTTGAGAAATCTTGCACTGTGCTTATTGTTTCTTCTCCACATTTAGCCTCAAAATCCTAAAAATTCTCTCTTCACTTTTCCAATAGCTATTATTTATAAACAAGGATCAACCTTTTGGCTATAAATGTTGGGAGAGAACAGCAGAGTTGTAGAACTCACACAGCCAATAGATGATTTGCATAAACAGTAAAAAGAGACAAATTGCATAATCTGCAGCATGAGGAAGATTGCACACTTGGTGAATTATTCATAAGAGTTTACACCTTTAATTCTCAATTATTTAATTGTTTGTTTGGAAATGGTACAGCTTTTGCTCAGCAGACGTCCCCGGGTAAATCTAAATGCTTGTAGATTCATTTGAACTCTGGACTGTGCAGGAATTATGTTATTGAGATCATTTATTTTTTGAGGAAATCTATTCTTCTTCCTAGGCCTGGGAGGGGATCTATCTGTAAAATATAAATTTAATGGAGTATAATTTTATAAATGTGTTTTCTTTGGAGTATAATAACCTGAGAAAAAACATTGTATTTTATGAGGCTTATATGTCCACAGAGGAAGCATATCTCCTTCACAGAGTCCACTTTGTTAGGCAGCCACGTTTCTAAAGGAGCTCAGAATGGAATAAACACTCCTTTTTGTGCTTACAGGGTCACCTGAGGTTCTCTCACACTTGGAAGGAAGAGGTTGAACTTAGGAAACTGCAACTGGTTGCAATCTACAACTTTACCACTAAATCCTAAACACTAGACCTTTAAGTTTTTGAATAATTCACTTTCTTCTTTAGAAAAACTAGACCTTTTTTTTTAGCTTAAGAAACAAAATGTTTGTACCAGGAACTTGTTGAGAAAACTCATTGAGACACAAGTACAATAATTTCATATTGTCATTCAGTTTTCAAGAACCCAAATAATGACAGACTAGGTACACAGTTTACTGCGGACAATTTATAGCCTGCTCCATCCATCCATCCATCCATCCATCCATCCATCCATCCATCCATCCATCCATCCATCCATCCATCCATCCATCCATCCACTGGCTAATGAACAGTCACCCATGAACAAGCCTATCTCTAATTTGCAGCCACCAGAGAGGTAAATAATGAAGAAAAAGTTGAAAGATAACAGAAGAGAGGAAGACAGCAGGAGAGTGAGTTAATATAAAATATTTGAGTGGCTTATTGTGTGTTTGTGCATTAACATGTGTCCTAAAACACCCGTGTGTGTGTGTGTGTGTTTTTAGGAATGTGTGTATGTGTTTTTCTCATTCAGGAGAACCATCTGCCACTCTCCTCAGAGCGAAGTGTGAAAGCGAGCACCTGGCTGTGAGTCAGCGTTGCATAGCTCCCCAGAGAGCCTTCAGTTTAGAAAGCACTTAATACCCAGCCTCACACTACGCGCTCCAGTAAGAGCCCAGCAATGGAGAGGAATAATGAAGCTTCTTTGGACGGCGCAGCGGTGCGAATTTGCAGTCCCACCCGACTGCACACCTTACAAGTGAGCTGCTGAGTGATGAGCCGGCGCCAAAGAGGGGGGAGAAAGAGTGGGAACCTTTTAATCGCTATATGATGTTTGCTGCCAAACAGGAGAGGAAGATTAAGATTTGATGCTTAAAGAACAAAATACATCAACTATTATATCGGCTTGCATTGTCTGAATTTACAGTGAACTAGGGTTGCTACTAATTGTGATTTTCATGAGTAATCACTCAGTCTGTAAAATGACAAAACATTTTGAAAAAAGAACAACAACAATAGTCCAGAACCCAGAATAATGCGCTCATATTGCTTTTTTTTCTGACTAGAAGTCCAAATCCTGATTTTTTTTATCCATTTTCATAATACATAAAGAAAAGCAGCAAGTCTTTACATTCAAAAGGTTGAAACTAGAATATGTTTGACATTTTGCTGAATTGAAATACCTGAACCAATTAATTAATTATTAAATCAGTTGCTTGTAACTCTCTTTAGATTAAATAATCTAAAAAAAATCAAAAAATATACTGTTGCAGCCCTACAATGAACCAAGATTAAGACATGAAACAGGTTTTGTTCTCTCAAGTCTGAAATGTTTTAAATGAAAAAAAAGGCCCGAGCCACAGCATCTGCATGCACCACTGTTGCCATGGTTATCGCAACAAATTGACGAAGTGATGACACAGACAAACATGTAACACACGACGTGCTGAGAGACAGTGTCTCTGCAGTGATCAATTGTGTCATAGTGGTATGACAACCAGGCTTTAGTGAGCTGATGGTTGATCAAGACAGAATGAATCAACTGTCGTCTGATGCTGTTTTAGCAGCTGGATCATCAGTGTGTCACTTCACATTACAACAGGCTGATGGCAGACTCAAACTGGTCCTGCAGGTTAAGATGCACTATCACATAATGAGGTAGAGGTTATCTGCCGAGGGACAGACAATGGACAAATGGACACACACATTCACACTCACATGGGAAAAGCTGGTAATGATGCCTCCCTATGCTATGCTCATTAGTGACACTGTTATCCCTGCAGCATCTACCTGCCACAGGCTGTTCCCGCTGCTCAGTGTTCAGCTGAAGCAGACTTGAGCGTCTAATCTACAAGTAAAAGCCAAAACAAGGTTTTTATTTCCTTTATAAACACATTTTTAGTCCCGTATTTCACCCAAGGAATCATAAAGGCTACAAACACTCTGGATTTACAGTGAAATGCAAAATGATTTGCATCTTAACGGGAGACTGCTGTTTTTTCAGGGCTGTAATGGATCTGCTCTGCAGCTAAAAGAACAAGAAACATTAAAATGCATGAAGAAAATTGAAAACATTTGCCATTATATGAGCAGCTTGGTAATGGGAAATTTGTAAGGACAAGCAGCAGCCGGTGCAGCGACTCAAAGTGGTTCTCCTCCTGCTCCTTCTCCTTATGCCCCCTGCCTGTGTCAGTCTCTGTTAGCCCTCATCAGCAGCTCGGCTCAGCGCTGATGTTTGACACAGCACGGCTGAGTCATGGTAGAGGCTGAAGGCAACACAGAGACAATGTGTGCCAGCCTGGGATGGGTGAGGGTACTCGGGTTGCGTCACTTGCGTATAATGAGGCAACAGTTCTTAGCAAAAGACTTTAGCATCAGCTGTGCATGTGGATAAGATGGTTTGGGGGATCAGTACTGATGCAGTGAATACACTCATGATCCTGATACCTTCTAAGAAGACATATTTACATATTACAGTGTTTTGTCTGACAATTTATTTTGTTAGTTAAACACATTTTTTAGCCAAATATTCAAGGAATTAGCTGCTTCTGTTCTCTGACATTCATGGGCAAAACTACAGATCAATTTATAGAGGAAATAATGTATAAAATACTTATTATGCATCATATCAAGTAATTAAATAAACTGTTTATATCGGGCCAAAAAAAGAAAACACATTGAATGTCGAAGTAAAGAAGAGAATTCTTCCTATCAAGTTTTGGTTTAATTGCTCCCAAATTGGCGCTTAAAATATTTAAGAAAAGTAAGGGCTTTTTGGATCTGAAATCAACAATTAATTAGCTGACTGAGAGGAGAACAATGGGTAATTAATTACTTATTTAATTTAATCAAACAAAAATGTAAAACATTTTCTTGCTTGATGAATTATTTTTCTCTGTTTAGCTGATGGATTAAAGGATTAATTAAAGAAATTATGAACACATTACTCAATGATAAAAGAATACTGCAATAGCAGTATATAAATATAATGGATTCCTAAATGAATTCAGTTTTTATTTAATGATACATTAAAAGGAGACTGATGTGCAGTTCGTTAATACCTCCCTAAGGCATAAAGTTGTGTTTTTTCTGCCTTTACTGTGTCCATAAATGCTCGTAACAAACATATTTTTGTTCTTTTCTGTTATTTACATAAGTAACTCTCTGACAAGATCCCCTTCCCTGCCGTGTACACCACTTCCAGCAGGTGGCGGCAGTGAGCTCACCTTGAATCCTATGTCGCCCTTCTTGCAGCAGAGGCAGGCCAGCATGAGGAAGACGAAGGTGAAGAGGCCAGAGAAGGAGACAGCTACCACCGCCAGGGATGAAGGCCACGACAGCTCGCTCAGTGGAGCCCCATCTGCAACATCAGAGGGCGATTGTGTTAAAAAGGGTGGAACCGTGCGGATATCAGCCGGCAAAGCGCAGGGTCATGCAGGAAATTAAAACCAAAATAGAGATAAGGGTGATTTGTGCACACAGATGATTTGTGACTGCTTTATTGGCAGCTTGAAGAAAGAAACATGTGACTCTTCCTTTGCATTCTCTCTTGCTTCCTATTCATCGGACTGATCTTGAACTCTGAATGGGAGGCAGGCCTCTGAGGCTTAATTACAGTGGTTACAATGCACTCTGAGCTGTGGAGGCTAAAAGGTTGATACCAACCAGGAGCATAATTTCTGGCTCTTGAGCCCAAGTTAAAGTCTCTCTCCATTTAAAATGTTTTCATTTTTCTCCTTGCTACTATAGTTGCACGTTTTAGCTTCGCTGTGCAGATTTATGTGCAGAGTTTGACACCAGAGGGATTTTTCAGGTTTAACTGCTGAACAAGTAAAATTTCTCTGTGTTCACTGAAAATCTGTTGCGTGTTTTCAACTCATGCAATAATGTCCAGTTGGATCAAAGTTGTAGCCTGCTGAGGCTGTGAATGGAGGCAGGCGGGGGATATATTCTGTCAATGTTATTTTTTATGGATATAAACATTATTAGTCAAAGTACAGATATCAGATTTTCTTGGTTATCGTGGCCCAGAGTGCTCATGGTAATGATTTTATGATGATATTTATGGATTTCTTTTTAAAAAGATGTAAATTACTCTTTAGTTTTGTTTATTGTGTGTCTCTTCTTTCTCAAATGAATACAAATTTCTGTTGTTTTTACTGTTTAATAACTTTTGAATACAATCAACATGCTTTAAAAAATTCTGTTAACTGCAGTTCCTTAGCTTTTTGATGGCATCACATTTGCCATGATATGATGGGAAAATTTGATTTTTAAAAATGGCTGTAAACAAGGATTAGGGTTAGGATGATCCATTCTTAAACAAAACAAATGTAAAATTCTGACTTTAAAATGGACAAGGTTGAAGCTTAAAATTCTCCTGAATCAAGTGATGTGTGACACCTGATACCGACTCCAAGAATAAGTTAAGACCAACAAATTAAATCATAATTTCATCAGGTCTCTATGGGTTAAAAAAGTGTGGAAAATGGTAAAATAAACAATTACATGTTTTGAATTTTTCTGTTTTATAATGAATAGAAATCAGTGTTAAGGTGCTGCCACCAATTATGACAAGGCAAGACAAAGAAAAATGGAAATGAGGCACTGTATTATTTATATGTTATAATCATATGTGTAGTATTAACACATTATCAATATGTAATATATAAATATCAGTTATCATCAATACCAGTCATCCTTAACACTCCTATTAAATACACAATAAAACATGTCTGGAGAGGATCTTTACCAAAGCAGCAGAACAGATGTAGAGGCTCATTCTGTCTCAATGTGAACAACTGTGGTGAATGAAAATGCTTATTGCAAACCTATAAACCATTTTTATTTTGCTGCAGTGCCCTGCAAAATCACCCTCACAGCAATGCAGGTCATTCAAAAAACCACCTGAATTTTATTTAACTGAAGTAAATGCTTTACACGAGGAGATTGCAGCATTTTGTAAAAAAAAAAAAGGGGTCTAAATCAACCACAAACGAAATGTTTGGTGTGAATGTGCGACCAATAAACAGAAAGAACACGCATGTTAATCGGTGACTGTGTTCAATCATCTCTCCTTTGAGGAAGTTCTGTCTGTCAGTCATTTCTCATTGTCTCACAGCCAGCATGTGTGCAGAACACGTGTCCGTTTATCTTTTTGCCTGCAGGACGGGCCAGAGGGCCAGATGTCACAGTTTGGAGAACCTCTGCTTAATCTGATTAACAGTTATAAACCTCCTGCCAGCACAAAAGAACAAAAGAAAGAAAGGAAGAAAGAGAGAGAGAGAGACGGAAAGAAAAGCAGGAGAAGTTAACACACACACAAAAAGCACTGGACACTAAATGGTTAATGTTCTCAATCTCCTAACCACTGCGCTGCCAACAATAGTCGTCTGCTGGGAGCTATGATCTTTAATGCTTTAAAATGAGTTTGGTATTGATTCTCTCATTTGCCTGTATGTTTTATTTTGTTTCCTGTTCTGTTTACTAATAGTCCCTTCCCATGTTTTAATTAGCCTCTATATCATTTAGTTGGAGGGATGGCCTGTTGTCGGAGTTGCTCAGTGGAATATTTTAATTTTATTGGATATTCCAGGATTTTAGAGCTGCGCTTCCACACAGTTTAAGGACTTATGAGAAACAGATTACA
>JAQNCA010000011.1:2391595-2407154 GCA_029783725.1 Acanthurus tractus
AGTGTCTTCACTCTGCTCATAGTTAGAACAGCAACCACATTTATACATTCAGAGGAAATTAATGCAGAAATACAACCGAAATCTGTGTTATTACTGCTCTTCACATGCCCACTAACTCACTATTAATTTCAGTTAAATGCTACCTGCGACTTCAGTTCCTGCTTACACTCATGACAAAAACTGAAATGTACACATGGGGTCCAGTTTAGCGTAATCACTTTTTTTTGGTCTAAGTTACTGTACAATAATAAT
The DNA here is from genome assembly GCA_029783725.1 of Acanthurus tractus. Taxonomy (NCBI): domain Eukaryota; kingdom Metazoa; phylum Chordata; class Actinopteri; order Acanthuriformes; family Acanthuridae; genus Acanthurus; species Acanthurus tractus. Next base: position 2,391,848 of record JAQNCA010000011.1, read on the forward strand.
GAAAGAATTAACTCATTTTCTGGACAGGATGTGAAGTCACATAGAAATATTTCACAGCAATGAAAGCTGGGCTTTTTTCATTTTTTTCTGTTCTTTTTTAATATATATATCCACCATTGTGCTCTTGGTCATAAATGTCTCTCTGTCAGTCCACCCTTCTAACGAAAGTACACTTGTGATTCTGAACACCTGATCAAATCGGATTATTGCCACATTTGTGGTGTAAAAAGAGATTAATTACAGGTAACCTCTAATTCTAAACACAGCCAAGAGGGGATTTCCAGAATGCATAAAACCAGTTTTTGCATATTTTGGTGTTTAAATGACTGGTACTTAAAAAGAAAAAAAGTACTTACAAAAAATTGCATTGGTTCCAGTAGATCGGGGGGGAGAATTACGGGTGGAAGTTGCTTTATGGTCGCAATGCAGTCACTATGATGCACTAGCAACAGTCCAGCTAAACCTGAAAATGCATGTCGTGAGGCACAAGGCAAAGCCTTGCAGGTCAAACAAACTGGGATTTTTTTGTACAACAAAAAGGATTTTACTCCTTAATAAAAAGATGTTTATCTGTAGAGTTGCTTTCCATAATGTTGCAGACACTTAGGATTACGGTTTTGACTTTTGGCTGCCATGTTGAAGCCACATCATCAGTAGTACGTGCTGTCATAACTTACAGATGGACAGAACCGAAAATAATACATTTTGCCTTAAGGACGCAAAAAACCAAACTGATATGTCTTGTATATTTCTATCCGCTCCCACATGAAGGAAGTATAGAAAACACTGGAAACTTCTGATTTACCCAGAAATGATGTCATGAAATAAGCATAAAATGTACAATAGTATAAAACACTGAACCCGATCTTAAAATTTGCCTTCCACTGTGTCGTAGATCGAGTTGGCAATTTTGAAATTTCCCTACGACTCATGGGGCACCCCGTTCCAGCAGCTCAAACAGGTGGTGGATGAGCCGTCTCCACAGCTGCCCGCTGACCGCTTCTCCCCGGAGTTTGTAGACTTCATCTCCCAGTGGTGAGCCTCGCACTCGATGACAACTCCGTAGACTTTCCTCAGACTTACTCTTCTCACTTGCCTTGCTGTTAAAAAAAAAAAAAAAGACCCACAGGTCCAGCAGGGGTCAGTGTTTGCTCTGTTTACTGTGAGGTGGTGCAATGTAGAAAATCTGAGCAGCTCCAGCGTGATATTAGATGATGTTCATGTCATTCAGCTATTTTAAATTGTGTTTTATTTCAAATTATAATACATTTACATTTTTTTGTGTGTGCTGTTTTTCTCACTTTTGCATTTACATTTGTGTTTACAGCTTAAGAAAGAAACCAAATGAAAGACCAGCGTATACAGAATTAATGGTTTGTAGTTTTTAATTTTTTTCTTCTTACTGCAAAAACCAACACATATCATGCTTTATGCTCCTTCGTCCCCTGTTAACCTCCATACTGAAATGGTCAGTGTGTGCTCTTGTTTGTGCTTTTGTCCACAAGAGGCCAGGCTTAACTAATTTACTCTCCAAGACTGTGATGCATGTGTGTTCGATGTGTAAAAAAACAACACAACTCAATTTGTATGTATTTCTTGTGGTTTAAGAGCTCTTCCTAACAATTTTTTCCTGCTTTTGATGCAGAAACATCCGTTTTTCACCCTGCATGACTCCAAAGAGACAGACGTTGCCAGTTTTGTCAAGGTCATCCTGGATGACTGATGGGCTCCCTCCAGGCTCCACCCCATCAGGGTAGGCGGGGACCTCTCAGCAAAATGAACCAATGGCCTACCTTTATTTTTTAAACTCACTGGAATGACGGACTCTCATGCACCCACACACAACAGGAGGGGATGACCCAAAGACTGACAGCAGCCTCGCAGCACTGGAGTGGGAGATTGGTGGTATTATGAACTTGTACGGTCAGAAAAAAGAAAAAAAAACCCAACTGGAGAGGTTTAATTCACTCCTCCAAGCTTCCTGTGTGTGCAATTATTCAACATGACAAATATGAACTGAATCCAATTTGTCTTTTTTTTGGTCTTGCTCTTTCGTTTTTTTCTTCTCTGCCCCTTTTTTTTCTCTCATCAGAACCGACAGAGCCAGCCATTATTTCTTTGTGACACATATTGTATGAATACTTTGAATTTCATCTGCAAAACTCACAGTTAATGTGTATGTTGTTCTGTATGGAAAGCTATGTTTGCATATGCTTTTGTATGTTTTCTCATTATACAGAGTTTTGATACTGTATATTGACAACATGTGTGAATTTTACCAGAGTAGGGCCTTATTTGGCAGATCACATCAGGTGAACAGTTCGACCTGCTTCTAGCCTGACGTGATTGGTCAGTGCAGGGGCTGCAGTAGTTGCGGGGCCGGTTTGTTTGGGGCTCCAGAGCTGAGAAAAAACATCTAAAAAAAAAACTGAGGGTCATATTCTGGATGGGAGGAGTTGCAAGTCATTCCTAGATCTCTCGGCGGTGTGTGAGGTGGGAATGCAAAGAGTCCAGGATCATCTGAACTGATATCTATCAGAGCTGAGACCCCTCATGCTGTGACCCCTCCGTACTCTTCTTTCTCGGGTATTAACGAGTTGGCTTCGGTGCTGCCATTGTTACTACCTGGAAGTATTCAGGTGTTGCCTAATCAGACACAGCTTTATCTCTTCCTGTGTGCCATTTTTGCAAATCGTTCTCATGAATTACTGCATTAATTGTGTAATTTCTTTTTTTTTTTTGGAATTGTTTTTCCTGCATTTTGATGTTTATTTCAGCAGCATTTAAACTCATTTTATCTCACTTGGTCTACCTTTCTAAATTCTCGAGTCGGCATGGTCTTTTCATATGAGGCACTTATGTTTATTTTTGTTTTGTTTTTTTGTTTTTTTTCCCCAGAGTTCTTATTATGCATTACACAGACAGTATGTTAGGGAAATAATTTATGTGTTGAAGATGTAAATACTATCTCCTTTTTAAATGTAACAGCACTGTCCCAGCCTGGCAGTGCTGATGAGTGGTAGAGTGGTTGGTATTAGTTAGTTTTAATGCAGTGTGACACATACACAAACACTTGTACTCACAGGGCCAGCTGACTATTGTACACCTGTTTTGGACTGATGTGCTGTCAGGCTCCACCGCTCAGGTTTCTGGGCTCTCCTTCACGAGGAGACGACCCCGTTTGTTTTTCACGAGGTCGTACTCTCCTTGAGTGCTGGACCGAGAGCCTCTTCTCAGTCCATGGTGGGCAGCCATTATCTCTTCTGTCTGACCATACTATGCAGAGCCCCTTAGCCTTGGATATTGAGCAAGAGGCCCCTGCCATGTGGCAGTTTCCCCACTCCCAAGTGTTCAGAGACTGTGATGGTGATGATGGTGACGATAGCGATGATGATTGCCATGCCTCTGTTCATGGCGTGCACTCATCACCTCTCTGGTTTACACTGTAGTGCAACCTTTATCAAAAGTCAGTGAGTCAGGAGTATTTATGATTGTGAATAATAAGGGAAAGCTAGCAACACCACAAAGAAGCTGCTGTTATTTTTTTTTTTTCCTTTTTTTGTAGTTTTTTTTTCTCTTTTTTTTTAGTAGGCCTTCTTTGGATGGCCATTCCCTTGGTGTGTAAAAGTGAGTTTTTACGCTGATCACAATGAGAATGGAACACTTGCTCTACCTCTTACTCCTTCACTCTATTTGCCACCTTTTCATTGGGTGGGACTGACAAACTTGAATGGAAAGACAAAAAAATAAAGGCTTTATTGTTCAGTATGTCGCTTGCCTTTGATGACTGCTCAAGGTTTTTGCAATTACATAAGTAGGTCCTGTTAATATGTCATGCAGAAATTACAGCACTGCTCAAGTTTAAAGGGCAAAGCTGGCAGTATTTTAAATTCTTCCTGCTTGAAAATACCAAAGCCAATGTTCAGTTGAATCAACTTACAAGTTTTGCGTGTTTAGCTAAAGTGTAACTGGCTTATTGTTGTCCAAAAACTATAAAAAAATCAGATCCACATTGTTCTGTTGGCTGACGCATTCCTTTATTACCATGAAAACTATGACGGATCAAACAAAAAAAAAAACTTTATGAATATAGCACCTTTCATTCAAAGCAAAAGCAATCCCAAAGTGCTTTACAAGCAGACCAACCGTCAGAATTCAGAGACCAATGCACACCAAAGCAACCAAAAAAGCCACAAACAAAAAACTAAAATAAGACAATAATAGGAAACAGCTATATAAAAGACTGAAATAATTATAAGGTATTACATAAACAAACTATCTACCATACTTTTCGGACTATAAACTGCACCTGAATATAACAACCAAAACCACTAAAGCTGTCTTCTTCAGCCTCAGAATCACACACTTTCTTGTTTATATATTCGTCCATAAATTAGCCGCATCATAGGCCAAAGGGTTCAACGCGTAAGAAAAAAGTAGCGGCTTGTAGTCCGGAAATTAGGTATTGTAAAAACAATAAATTGTTGGAAAAATAAATTAGAATAAAATAAGCATAAATACTAAAACCATAAATATGTCATTAGTATTTCAAAAAAGTCATACAAAAAAGATATTTTGCAAGACTTGTAGCTGGACATAATGATTTATTTGAAGAAAGCACGTGAAGTGAAAGTCAATATTTGTACTGGCAGCCAAATTTGCTTGTTTCATGCAAAAGAAAGCTCTCATCCAAACTGTTTTCACTCAAATTTAAGAGGAGGTTTTCTGCAGTGTACCACCAGCCACGGATCTTTTTGCAATTTAGGCCGCTCATCAATCCACTTAATTCCAATTTCAGTGTCACTAACAGTTCCACTTAAGACTCTCATTCCTGCAACCGCACACTCTGATCCTGACAAGAGATACCATAGCTGACCGATCCAGCTGATTAAAGGAAGCAAAGTCGTTGGGTTTCCAGCAGCAGCTGTCCCCAACTCTCTTACTCTTCTCCTGCATGTGATACTGTAAAGAAGGTACGATGTAATGAAAATGTAATTGAAGCAAGGGATGGTAATGGCAAACCTGGCCTCAGCACATGAGCACAGAAACTTAATTCCACTTACTGGGTGAATACAAGCTTTTACCTGGATAGTTATTTAGAAATTACCATTAACAAGGGTTAGAGATCTAATAATTTCCAGTGCAAATTCAATTATTGCAATTACACGTCTTTTTTATTACAGTATGCGTGTTATGAGTAACATTACAGTTTGTGTTTGTGTAAACATCCTTATGTAAGTGCACACACGCTCCTTGGCAAGTTGTGATTCTTCAGAATGTGTGATGAATAGAAAGAAGAGTCTCATTTTGATGGCTCTTTCTGAGTGCTTTTTTCGCTGTGAGTGTCAACAACAGAGGTCAACAAAAAGCTCACTTTGAGCAGGCCACTCTGCTCCAAGTGTGTCCGTCAAAGACTGATGACTTCATGCCAGGATGAGGAAACTCAATGCTAGTGGACTGCAGGCAGTCGTCCAGTGTTGTGCAGGGAGAGTGATTTGCCAGCCAAACCAAAGACCCTCATTTTAGGAGAGAAGCCTTTGATGTGAACTTACATAATGCCGCTCAAAAGATTGTCGTGTGAGGAGGAAAATAGGCAGCGTCCAGTTCAATTACTGTCCCAACTCAATTCAATGTGGACTGTGATGCAGAAGTGAATCCAAAAACATCTCTGGACTGCAAATGTGCATTTCAGGAACTCTGCAGGGGAGCAGTGAAAGTAAATGGTCGGGCAATTGTGACTTGTTTTGTGCATAATAACAAATGCATGTCATAAATGCAAGACTTTAGAAAAGTTGTGGAATGCGCCCATATGCATTTATTCATTTTGGGGTTATATAATACAATGCTCCTTTTTTTACTAAGCTAGTTTCAAAGACGTAATAAAATGAGTCTTACAGTACACTTTAATGCATGAACCATGACAGTCAAATAAACATATCACAGTATTCACATGGGCTATTTTTATGCACAGTGAGCACTATCACTTTTGATACTTGAGGAACATTTTGCTTTATATTTGCCTATTTAAATTTACTGACATTTTCAATGCTGGACTGCTTTTACTGTAGAAAATACATTTAAAAGTGTGTGGCTGTTGTGTGTATGTTGTTTTTCTCTCTTAAGGATTCACTGCTGTGGGTCGACTGTCAGCACCGACAGCTTTTTACCACCAGGGACAAAAATCTGCTTAAACAACTTAAAAATCTTCAAAATTCCAGTACTTAAGAAGTGTGAGGTCTCAGGATATCTCTGTTAAAATCTGTGCGTTTAGTGGCAGAACATGTGCTACATTACAATAAAGGTTATTTTTCTCAACACTTCACCTGAAACCAAACAATTTTACACCTAGATTTTATAGTTGAAATACTAAGATTTTTTGAGGACAGGTGTTATATTATTGATGGATGCTCCAGTGATGTCCTCCACCTTTTTAACAGTCAAATCTAAATTTCATAGGTCAAATCACAGCACACATTGATTCCACAAGTCTTGTGCAGGACAGATCTTTCTACTCCCATTCTTAAGCAGATGTGTCAAAGGAAGAGAAATGCTGCTTACACATTTTTCTCTCAGCAGCTCCCATGATTCAAGAGGTTAGAGAAGCTAATGGGCATCTGTACTATTCAAACTTTCATTCTTTCTGATCGGCCTTTACGGCCTCCTTTTCTCAGGCAGGTCTGATCTAACCAAGAAGAACAAATGATTGATTTGTGCTTATTTTTTGCCTGCTGAAGTTTGGGAACGTTGTTTGCTGTTGCCCCAGGGGACAAACAGATGGACAAGACATGGTACGTATGTGCACTCCGTTTTGGAATCGTTTCCTTAATCTCACGCCAGATCTCACGATCTCCTGACCTGCCTCCGTCCTGGACATGGATATCCAGAGGCAGCTTTTGCGCACCACCCAACAACTCAATTAAAGTGCTACACACACTCAGACAATCTTACATACAATCACGTTCATGACTGTGATGTGCCAGTTATAATGATTGTGCATTGAGATTTTTTTAATGGACAAATGGGAGTTGTGGGGAACCTTCGGACGTCATTCCCCATCAAACCTCTCTCTCTGTTCCTTCCAGTGGAAAACGTGGTTGTCATTGTGCCCTTAGATGGCAGACTTCAGCAGATGATGTTGCATAAGTTTCTCCTCTGCAAGCGAGATACTAAGTGGCCTGTGGCGGAAAGTTAGAATGAGGTCCCCTTTTCTGAGGAGGGTGAAAGAGCCTTTATGGAACCAGATCTTCCTAGGCCGTGGGCTGACACAGCGCAACCTTATGCAACATGTTGAGCTCCTATTGCATCGTGGATCTAGATCAGAGAGGTGTGGAGTGATGAGCACTGACATGGACTCAGACATATGTGACGGGTTGAGCAGCCTTGAGTAAACTCATTACTGCTGAAATTAGAGTGTGTCTGATCTCTACAGATACGGTACATGCAAACATGCACATATTGTGTAACCTACACAAGAGGAAATGGTATGTCAGAGCACTATTTCAAAGAATACTGTCATTTAAATCTTAATGTCATTTCGGCAGAAGGGCAGAGGATGAAATTTTCATGCAAGTTGCCTTAAGATTCAGCTTACTATGTCAAATGTTTGGTCTATCCCTTTCTTTAAAGAAATTTAAATTATACTTTTGCCATTGAGTTCATCATGTGCATTTTGATTTAAAAATTAGACTTGGGGAGGCGGACGTGTTTGAAAAGTTTCCCTTCAGAACTTCACACCAATTTTCCACAGGCTAAAAAGAATTAACCCAGTGTTGATGTTATTTTTATAATACTGCAGATTAAAACAACCCTTTTGTTGGGTCATTTTCTACCCATGGCCACAGGTCAAAAATCACTATAACACTGTCCAAACACATCATTTTATCTGCTAAGTTGAACAATCAATTTAAGTGTAAAGTTAAAACCACACCACAGATTCATGATTGGTGTGTTAAATTTGTAATTGCTGCAACATGATTTTCAAGATTTGAAATAGAAGCTTAAATGGATAGAAATTGATATCAATGAACAGAAAAAATATTTAAAAAATGAAAATATACACATTTACCACAAAGCATCAGCATAAGAGAAGTCAGACAGTAAAGCCCTGAGTCCTTTGAGTAATATAAAGCATTCCTCTAAGGTTTGGGCGTAAAATTTAAAAGCGCTTCAGTTTGAATGTTTTATATATATACTAATGTTAAACCTTACATGTGAGTCTGCAATGTTAGACATAAACTTCCTTCTTTCAATTAAAAGCCTCCAGGGCAGTGATGTGCTCTCTGGATTCAAAGGATCGGGCGACAAAGCAAATGCTAGACCATGTATAAACCTGCAGAAAAGAAATGTCTCAGAGGGAACAAGTACAGGATGAGGCAATTACATAATTACATTTTGGTGACTTGGGAAATATCTACTGCTGTATTTCAAGCTTCTCAGACTTCTTAACCCAGTTGGCAACAAGGATTACAGTTATGAACTGCTCTTAAATGACGTTGGATAAGAGGTCACAGAGCTACATATAAATTATAAGGCCAAAGCTGGATTACGCATCTGACGGACGCAGTAAAGAACATAAAGGATTATAAATAGAACCTGCTTGAGAGATATTTCTTAACCTCTGCAACTTAAGACGAAGATATGCTTCAAATTGATAGCCCCAACCTCAAACTGCCTTCTGTAAACAGAGTTTAAAGTAGTCTGAACTCACTGGAAATGCAGCTCTCTAGTATTACACCGTTACAATCAAGTACAGCAGCTTCGTTTGACTAGTTTGTGCTGAAACAATCCTTTTGCAGAGGCTCTTCTCTCTTGTGTTGAAGGTGATATCTGACCAGATTTTATAGTCGAGCCTGGATTAGACCATGTCGTAATTAAACCCCCGAAGCACCGGTGGCAAGCATCCATCACAAATCACCGGGGCAAAGCCTGAGAGATCTGTCTGCCACCCATGCTGTTTCGCATGTGCAGACTGATGAAGAGTGCATGTGTGTAAATAAGCAGATGTCACCTTTTCAAAGCAAATATTTGTGATCAGTGCTCCTCATTCAAAACAGGTGACAGCATATTTATTCAAAGTGGCAAATGTGAGAGATTTTCTGCATGACCTTTCCGGCCACAGCTTTCTACAGCCTGTTTGATTTATTGAGTCAGTTAATGGCTTCAATAAATTAACCGATTGCAAAGATCAAAACAGCTGAGTGAAAGTGATCTGCACTTTCAAAAACCCTCCTGATTTTAGTTATTTCATAGTAAGGTGATCAAATAATGATCCCTACAGGACATACATGTTCTCATGCCATAAAAATAGAGTGTGGAACATTAATATAGTCTCTAAATAGCTATCAGCAATTGCATGATGATTGCTGTTATGAAGGATTACAGTTACAACATTTAGACGATACTGCAGATTAAACAGGGTGGGTGTGTGTTGTTTACTGCATGATTTAGAACATTCGGACTATTTTAAAACACGGGACAGCCAAAGAAGGTGAAATGTAATATCGCCTCACTCACTGCTGGAGGAGAAATGCTGTGGGCTGATGTCAACGAGTGGAACAGCTGCAGCGAGGAAAGGCCCCCTCTCCTGTCAAACCACAGCTGAATGCAAAGCCCTCACCATCCAGATCCGGCCAAACATTGTCATGGGTGAATATTTACTCAGGACAAATCAGTTGCTCACACACTGCAATTTGATTCACACCTATATTATGCTCCAGGGTACACTTTACAGCCATGTCTAAAGAAGGAGAAAAGGATTTTTTTTCTCTCGTTTGACCTCACGTCTCCCATTCGCCTGATTACATAAATGTGTTTCCGTGTTTCCATTAATGACCTCCAGCATTACTGACAAGCACCTATTGATCTACCAGTTATGTTGTGGTGCGCAGCTCAGCAAATGAGCAGAGAGACTGCTAACACCACTCAGAATAGGCATCTACTCTATATTGTAGAACAACATGAACAAATGTGAAAGAGTTTTTAAAACTGCAGTCTGCACATAGAAATAAAACCTTTTATATTTTAGGCATGTTGGTGGCGCCCAAAAGGTGGAATTGTCTGTCAGTGATATCTGTCAAATATCTACTATTGGATGTGTAGTTTTAAATTTGTGATACCTTCAGATGAATGTTGAATAATTTGTGATCCCCTGACATTTAATTTGTCCAATTCTTTTTGTTTGAGATCAAATACCTGCATTGTAAATACCTGGAAATCCTGTAAGCCTTAGATGAAGTGTTTACTGTTAATCAGCAATTTTTAGCATGCAAACTAATCTAAGATAGTGAACGTGATAATCACTATACATGCCAAATATCGGCATGCTTGCATTGTCAACAGACATACATTAGAATGCTAATACTCTAAAACCAAATCTATGTATGAATTTATTAATGGTAAGGATTATATTATTACATCAATATACCTAAACTAAAACATGAGTTTGTCAGCATTGCAATAGTGAGTGGCTAGCATCTAGCTCAGGTACTAAGTAGCCTTACTGACTCAAATCTTATGAGTCACCTTTTGCAAGAAGGTGTGGGCCTTCGTGAGACAAAGACACTTTACCTCAAACTGGGATTAAAATTTTCCAAAAATACCCAAACCAGATTCCACCAGATCAAAGCAACAGTGTGCTAAAATCAAAAACATGAAGTGCTAAAATTTCTCAAAATGGGTTTCAGTCAAAGATTACAGTAATGGATCTGAGATAGTTTCTTGCAGTCGGCTTTCTTCAGATTCACCATTAGAACAGAACAGGACAGATTAAAAACAAAAAGTATTGCCTTAGCCTTTTTACACCTTTAACTAATTACACTGGAGTTTGGTCAACAAATAACTGTTTCCTGTGTTGCCATCACATGGCTTCTGGTTTCTCATAGTGGAGAGTGAAGTCGACAGCAGGGGACAGGAGATGCAAAGAGCGCTGTCCTCTGACACGAGCTGTTTTCCTAAAGGCGATGCGCTTAGAGCCCAGCTGGTCTAATGGAAACATGCATGTCCCCAGTGAGAGTAAGTGTAGAGAGATGCTTCTCATCAAGGCTGCCTCGCTGCAAGTCTGTGCCTGTTAATGTAAACCAGGACTAAAAAAGAACCAGGCCACTGAGACTTCATTTTATATATAAACCTCCTCTGGTCTCCTCAATGTGATGATGCCTTATCTGATCATAAGACTGAAGGTTGTGTCTTTATATAAGCTCAGTCATACCTCACCTATGAATCACACTGCTGCAAGAGATGCTGAAAAAGTGCAGTCAGGTCAGATGATCACAACTTTAATCTATAAACAAGATGTGGTAGTTCTTATTTAAAACTTTAACACTTTAAAATCGATCTGGTGGGATACAGACCTTAGCACTAAGGTGAGGCACATGGAAAAAATGGAGGATGTATTAGTGTTGCAGTACTGGGGGCGAGTGTGTATGTTGAGGATTAAGTTCCATAGTGTAAATGTGTAAGGTCAATCATATGATTTACTTGCAGGAATAAAGCCAGTCAGCCAAGTCCTATTCTCAAGGCCTTACAAGATCCACTGGGAAGTAATTAGTGCCTGTATCCTCCAACATGCCCCATTCATTTTCTTTTTTTTTATTAGTAATGGAAAGTAATTGTCCCTTATGAATGGGACAATGTGTTGTGACTGACTTGCCAACGCGTCTGACTCTTGCCCAGATCATTGCCAAGTCTGCCAATATTTAAATGACACAAATAATCCTTGCTTCTGGGAAAAAGGGATGATGTTGTAGGTGCTGCGTCTCTTTTTCAAAGAAATCTTAAAATTGTTGAAACACTGCACAGCATGCACACACACACACTGTCCCACTGTAACCTTGTTTAATTCTCCCTTTCTTGATATCAGCAGTTTGACTTTTAATCGGCAGGTCCTCGTACTACTCGTTTGGCATTGTAAGTGATGAGGAAAGTCAAGAGATCAGAGCACAACATTGATTACCTGAGCCCACAGGTGTAACACTGAGCTCTCTTTATCTCTGGCGCAAAGACATCCTTAAGTGGTGAGCCGCTCCTCTCCTGTTACCTGTTACCCCTCGGTGGACATGGAAAACTTGCTCTGTATTCTGTGATCTAACAGGGCCGAGGTTGGCTTCAATTACACCTGTGGTTCTTGTACATTGCATTAATTAGACTGCGTGAGGAAGAGGTCTCCTCTTTGGCACCGTGCTTGGAGAGATATTGTATGTGTTTGCTGTTCCAGAAGTGCACAAACATGAACAAGTGTTATAATATTACATTTGTTTTACAATAGTTGCTATTTTAGGCACAGATATAGTTGTATATTGCAGAGCCGTTGGATTGCCTTTAAGCTGATAAGGCTGATAACAATAACGTTGTGTAACATAAACCTGTGTGTTTGGTTTTGACCACTGCCCATGGAGGTAAATTGCCCATCATGTCAACCTTTGCCCACTTGTACCTCTCTAGTCTCTTTCCCCCGAGGATTTTCTAATCAGTAGTCCCATGTCATATCCTGCAGAGATTCTGCTGCATTGTTTGCTTTATGACAGACCTGCTTAAACCAAGCATAAGCTACCTCCATAATCTCAGGACAGGCAGGATAGGAAAGAAAATTGTGTTGTGACGTAAGGAATAATCTTCTTGTTGGGAGAAATTGCATCCTGAGCAAAATGAGAAATAACCTCTCGTTTTTAAAATGAAGTAGCTGCTCATTTTTTAACGATTAAAAAGTTATTTAATAGATAATTACAGTCCCATAGACAAACTTTTATGTGTTATCTTGACACAGAAAAAACGTAAATTAGGTTTTTTTTTTCTTTTTAACTTTAAACATTACCATTCTATTTACAGCACAGGATGTGATGTTCACTGCATCACTCCAGGGACACTCTATGTCCCTTCCCAGCTAGTACATTGTGGGTCTTGGGTAGCTTGACACCACAGGAAACTCAGCATCAGCATCCTGCAGCCGGATGAGAGAAATGCCACAGCCGCAGTAAACATCCACCCATAAGGTCTGAAGCTGTGGAGATAATCTCACCTAGAAAAGGGAGAAGATGATATCGACCATCTGCTTCGTCTGGAGGGGATTTGATTGGCCTGCCGCAGCAGAGCAGAGGGGTGGGGATGATTAGGCCTCCCTGGTGTCCCTTTCCACTGGGTGCCTGGCTCAATGTCACCACTGATTGGATCCTCTAATCTTGTTCTGTGTGAATTAAATCTAAAGTGGGGAGGAGAATGATCGTTTGCCTTGTGCTCCAATTCTCTGTGCTTGAGTGTGTGTGTTTTGTGCCGTAACTAATTTCTTCTCTTTGCGATCGACAGATGCATTATGGAACAGTTTTCCTGGCTCTGGACAGGGGGTTTAATTTTAGTAAAACTTTCTTTATGCTAACACTATTAATATTTAAATGGGGTTTTTTTTTCAGTTACAGCCAATGTAATGGACGAAACAAGTAACAAAAGATCAACATATCTGTCCCTTGAAAGAAAAAACACAGTTTTTTGGCTAAAAAAAAAGTTGCATACAAGAGCTTTAATTGTTAAACCTTTGCTCAAATTGACCTCAGCTAAATTATTTAACAATTTAATTACCCACTACGGAAGGTATAATATTTCATCTTAGTTTAGCATGTTAACACTTGCTAATATACGCTAATAACTATTAGTGTAACAGGGCTCAACCATTGACTGTATGAAACACTGGACAAACCCTCCGTGACGTCACCCATTGGTTTCTGCATGAGCGAAAGTGAAGCCTCAGAAATCTCGTCCTGGGCGCAGCCATTAGCCTGCGTGTGACTCCGCCAAGAGCCTGCCTAAATGACGAATAACCAAATATGGGAAAAGAGGCGGGGGCTGTAGGACGGACAGCGCACCCATTCGGCTAATAGCCCCTGGCTATTCGTCAACAGGCTGTCAATCAACGGAAAATTGCCGAATTTCAAGCTTAAATATATAAAAAAAACCAAAGGAGTTAGAAAAAAATTCACCCCCCTCAGAGTTTTCATGAGATGACAGAAAAACTGTAGACAAAAAAACCATTGTTTGAACCAGGCTATAAATATGTTTATTTCTGCTCTAAAGTTGGCCATTTTAACATGGGCTTCAATGGGAATTTGCTCCCTTTTGGAGCCAGCCTCAAGTGGTCAGTCGTGGAATTCCAAATTTTTGTACTTCCTGGTTGGCTTCAATGCGGAAGTTGGGAGTTTGCCCCTTGGGCTCAACCAAGACCGATGGAAGTGTCATTTTGCACGTAGTTGGGCATAAATCAAAGCTTAAGCAAAATAATTCTGAGACAGTGAATTCTGAAAAGTTGGGATTTATTCTTTGGTAATCATGAACGTCTGAACAGAATTTCTTGGCATTGCATCTGACAGTTGTTGAGATATTTCAAGAGGCTAAGAGCATGTGGTTAGAAAAAAAAATCAAAGCAGCAATTTGAGATATCCACATTTTCTCTTTTTTGGCACAAGCTCCAAATTCTGCTCTTCCCACGGTAGCACTTTTTCTCAGATGCCCTCTCACAATGCCTTGTGAGTCTCTCAGGTTTTACACCTTCAGGTTCTATCTTTGTCTCTCAGGCTCTATTTTTAAAAGTGGTCACAAGCTAAAGAAACTCTTGTGCCATCACAGCATCAGAAGTTAAATTTGAATTACCTGTAGATAAAAAAAAACTGTTTTCTTTTTCTTTTTTATTTGTGTTTTTAATGTAATAGGGATGATGGAGTTTAACAAAGTTCCAATACAAAGAATGCAACTGTTGTGCTGCACAGAGAGGTTATAACTAATTTTGAACTCTAATTTTGAACTCTTGTCCCCAGTTCCCATATAGTTTCCAACAACAACAACATTTACACCTTAAAACAAAACAAAAGCATCCATGGTTAAGTCACAGAGGGAGCAAAGTTGTAGTCCTGAAGGTTTTGCATTTCAATATGAGTCCTAAAAGTAATCAGACACATCACACAAACATCATCCTCATCTATCTGCGGACACCGGACAAACAACTAGAGATTGATTCCAAGTTTCTTCCATTTCGCCGCTCTCTGTCCTCCGCAGGGATCCACACTTGAGCTCATGTTGTCGGTTGCCCGGACACATCGCCATGGTAACCCTGGCCGTAGGCCTTTCTTGGCTCTACGGAAGGTACGGAAGCTGCTTTGCCCTGAGGGGGCTGATATGCCACACATTCGTGGAAAGACATCAGCGCCATTCACAAAAAAAAAAAAAAAAAAAAAAAAGGTTAACAAAATTAGGGGGGGGGTTGGTTGTTTGAACACGCAGCCGGCGGCAGGGCGGGTTACACAAACAGGCCGGTGGTCAAACCTTCCGG
>JAQNCA010000011.1:2407254-2420754 GCA_029783725.1 Acanthurus tractus
CGCTCTTCCGATCTAAAAAAAAGGTTAACAACATTAAGAGGGCGGTTGGTTCTTTGAACACGCAGCCGGCGGCAGAGCGGGTTACAGAAACAGGCCTGTGGTCAATCCTTCCGGGGAAGGCTGTGAATACGAGGGTAGGAAGAGTGAATAAGTATCTGTCTCACCTGATCATTATTATACAATTCACCGTTTTTTTTCTTTTCACACCAGAGTCTGAACAGCCAGGTGTGAATGTGTTTAACTGTGTGAATGTGAAGCATGGTAGAACAGCATATATAGTCACATTGACCTTGCATTAATATATAAGCTTTAAAAAGAAGGTTATCTTTGCGGTAAATAGATAAATACACTTTGATATGTTACAGCCAACAATGAGCTGTCTGGCAGACATCAACGGAAATAAATAGGCGGTGACCTGTCTGGAACTTACAGTGGTAGTGTGTTGGTCGTCAGTGTATGAACATAGTTGCTGTCTGGCTGGACTACTTTGGTGGTAACCTTTATCACCGGAGGGCTGGACACAGTTCAGAGGTATCCATCTCTCCTCAGCTGTCCTCATAAACAAGCCCCTCTCAAGTATCCTCTGTCCTTTAAATTCTCCATCCTTGAAATTGCCTGTGTTCTTTCTCTCCTCATATTTTATTTCATTTATACTTTCCAGGCATCCTTAAGTGTGTTGAATAATTTGTTATTATGAGGAGAGACATGCAAAGACCCTGGAGGGATAACGACAGACAGAACAACAAGTATAACGGAGAAAAATCTGAGAAGAATGAAAGAGTAAAACTGATAGATGTGTCCCTTTTTTTCTGCAGCCTAAAAGCCAGCCAGGCTTGACAACTCAGTGGTCACTTCAAGTTTTCTCCACTATGAAGGCATCTTAGAGGGAACTTCATCAAATTTCAATCCAGAGGGCACATCTTCATGTTTTTTTTCACTAGAAGGGCACCAAAATTCATGTATTATTATGTTTTCTCTTTACTGGCACCTTACGGGACATATTTTAACATTTTCTTCCCATGAAATTCACTTAAATCGGCACTGACCCATATTTACTCCACTGCAGGGTAGCCTGAGGCCATTTTGTTATGTTTTCTTCCCTTGAAGGCCTGCCTACCGATATAACACCTTACAGGAAACCTTATTGCATTTTTCTCCACTAAAAGGGCACCCTAGAGGGGACTTCTTAATGATTTCTCAATTAGAAGGGCGCTCCAGAGGGCACCTCATGGAGGGGAGGCTTTGTGTTCACTGTTTTGGCTCTTTCACTGACGACCCTCCACAATAGTCAACAAAGGGCCACACCAAACAGTGCCAAGTCCTCTCAGCACAAGGTGCTAGTGTTCAACAGCCAACAATGAACTTAGTGCAAGTATCGCATTTGTTTCCTGGCTCTGGATGCATTTGTCAAGGTCACGGAAACCCCAGCCAAGAGCATAAAGGTCAACAGCACAAATCAAACGAGCAATTACAGACAAAGAAACAGACCAGCAATGGCACAAATAGATATATTTGTGTGGAAAATGAAAATCCTTGCATGAACAGTCAAAAAAAGCCACAACCTGACCATAACACGTACAACTGCATTCTGAGTCTCTATTCTTCCAATGTCTTTTTATATTTGCTTGTGTGACCAGACACACCCACCGTGAACTAATATACATATTGTCTTACAGCAGACTTGCGGAATGGAAAAAGCCTGAATCTGGTCCAACATATTGTACCTGCTTGATTCTCCTATTCCTCCCCTGAGTGTCATGAGACACTCAGCTGTCAAAGAGAGCGCCAAAATAAGTGTCAGCAGGTGTGTGTGTGTGTGTGTGTGTTTTTGTGAGAGACAGAGAGAGAACGAGAGTGCATTTGTGTGCACTTGCAAGGTTATTTTAGTTCAAGAAATACTTAATTTTTAATAGCACCTATGCTGGTAAAAACAAGTAAGTAAAACTAAAAGAGAAATACTTGACTATCTATAAAGAGGCTAAGTTTAGTTCTGAGAAAAAAAATATAGGTTACTTACAGCTCACAAACCTTTTTACGTCCAATATAAAAAGTAAAGATAAGTGACATATAAAAGGAACATAAACTTCAATATTAAAACTCCACATGACATTTAAAAGAGTTGGAATACCCCGGTATGTTGAGAGGAGACGGGGGTTTCATTGGGGGTTTGTTGTCGCTAGCCAGGAATCCCCTTTACACATACGCAGACACACACACACACACACGCGCACACACAGCAGAACGTTCTGGCAAGTGTGTCAGCTGTTGGCTGTTTGGTGAAACACATTTATCTGTGATCTGACACTCCTGTCCTGTTTAAGGTTAACTGTAAACCTTTATATGGGCCTTAGTGTACCAGTGTATTTTAATGTCCTCTACAGTCAAATCAGATCTAATCAGCTCTTAACAAATAGCTGAATGTGTCAGCTGCATAAAGTTTTGCAATTACGCAATAAAAAGGAGTTTGAAAATTTCTCAACAACTTGAATTAACAAGTTGCTGCAAGAAAAAAGTATCATTTTAATTGCAAAACTGATTTAAAGCTCCAAAATGTATATTAGGTATTTTAATACTTCTTGACCACATTAACCAAAGCACACACCACCTTTGTGTGCTTGCAATCATAACCACTGCTTGGAGCAAGCTGATTGACACACAACCATGACATGTCACATAGGATGAACTGCAACTGCAACACCTCTAAAGTTTCAATTTAAGAGTATTTTAACCTCCTGTGCCACCACTCCACATCAGTCAACCCGCTGCCGCCGTCCACTTGTTTGCTGGCTGCATGAGGCAGCAGATCTCTGCAGGGCTCAGAACCATCCAAGGCCTTACGCAACTGCTATGTAATCAGAATTATATAATTACCTAAATTAATCACATTGCACTCTAGGAAGATGCGTCATGATGTTTTGTTTTTTATTTCACACCAGTTAAGGGACAAGGTAGTAAATAAGGCTGCAGATGGCAAAGCTAAAAATCATTTATAGCGAGTTAGAAGTACACGAAAAGTTATAATAATAATAGCATTTGGAGTCTAACAGGGTTCAGCAGGTTGTTAATGACTGCTTTGCTATGAGGGAACATGTTGCATGAGTTTTATACTTTTTCAGGTCAAAGGCCCTCAAGCAAATCCCCCAGACTTGTATTAGCTTTCATTCTCTGAGAAAAGTTTGCCGGCTGCAGGTTCTGTCCCACTTCCAGACTCGCAGAGGCAATAAGTCATTTTGACTGAATGGTTACAACTTGCGAACGTCACTGTTATACTACATCCTTACTTTACTGTCAATGTTATTGCACCACTTTCTCGGAAGTATCACAAAATGGAGCAGCTGAGGGTAACAGACTCATCAAATCTGTCAGATATCAGGAAACTAAGTCACTATAAAATAAATGTGCGTGTGTTCACTTCAGTCATGTACTGAAGGTTGATTACTTCTTTTTATGTTTGGCACAGCGACAGAGCACCATCATCGCTGAACACTTTCCTCATCTATTCCCAAAACCTGGAGCTCCAAACCACATGTCTTTGAGAAAGCATTCCAGGTCCAGCTGCTTCTATTGACTCTTATTAGATATGTCATGACTAAGACAGAGATATCTAGATTGTGTCTTTTATTACTCAACTCTTCATCATAACTCAGAGGAAATTCACTGTTTTTTTTTCTTTTCTTTCTCATTTCTTATTCTTTTTTTAAAAAAATCTGATTTGCGGAATCAACGTCATGAACGTCAGTGACGCCTGTTGACCTCAGCAGCACACACAAGAAATAAATTTAGGCCAGACACACATGGTTACAGCTTTTCATGAAGCTGCAGACTGTGGATGTCCCGCATAAGATTAGAGTCAGATATTTCCTCTGATATAATACCTTTTCCTAAATATGTTCAGGATAGACTTTGTCCAGACTGCACACACTTCCTCCTGCAATAAATATCCCTGGGATTTTAACACTCTTTAAAATCATGTATATAAACTGTCTCCAGGTGTCAGTCACTGAGATAAAGCAGGGGTGTTTTTAGGGGGTAACTAAAGGACAAATACAACATTTTCACAGGTCATCTCTCTACGTTTTATCAGTTCATGTTGGAGTGTAATCTATGAGCGTTTACCTTTCCAAAAGCTGTTCGCTTATTTAACATTAAGCAGATAAATTAAATACTGTGTGTCATGACTTTATCCTGCTGATGAATTGTTTACGTTTGTATCCACCCATCTAATCTGAAGGTCAAGCTAATCAGTCTGTTTAATAAGCCAGTCAGGGGAATCCGCCAGAGAGACGTCATCAGCGTCATCGACAGGAGCTCTCTTGCCAACAATGACTGTCAATTTCTTTGAAACGTTGCACCGAGCACAGACAGCAGCCACCATGTTGTTCAGTTAAATGTCATCAGAGAGGTGTCAAGAGTTTAGGTGTGACTGACATTTTGAAAGAAAACCGCAACTAAATGATTAAACCTTTTCTGTAATTTACCAAACCTGCAGTTACAGACAGACATACAGAGAGCAATCTAAAAGCAAAACTAATCAGCACTTACGACTAAGCCAATGAGAGACTGACGTAGTGAGAATGAGCTCAAATTTATTTTCTGAAAGGAAAAAGGACAGCCCACGTTTTCACTCCAAGCTGGAGCTTTGTGACAGTTTCATTGGCTAATGTGGAAAAAGCCCTCAGGCAGCACCCACTTCCTATATGTAGAACCAAATCACATCGGCTCGCTGCCTTCCTGCGGACGTGTCTGATCAATAGATTCCCCGACAACGTCTCATGCTGGCAGAATGCGGCTGTGTGTGGAAACCAACTAAAATTTGCTCACCGATGTGTCAAACTGTAAACCCACATTAATCTCTCATACAACAATATTGACCTTGTCTATTTCTCAATAGTGTTCGGTGCATGTTTGTGGTGGATCAGAGGATCCGCTGGGTGGTGGGATCCTCTCTGCAGTATTGATGTGTTATGTAATCTGCGCGACCATGTGGTTTTATAGACCAATAATCTTAAACAAACTATAGAAAATATTACATTCTGTTTACTTAAACTTTGTGGCTTTGACAAAATATTCTCCTGCTAATTAAACACATCCTGACAGACACCTCATATGCCAGAATACACTGATTTTCCATGGTTTGCTGAATTAGATCGGGAAAGGCAAATGAGGCGTTTTTTCCATCGACAGTGAAAATTACTTCCAGTGGAGCTGACTGATATAGCATGGGGTCTCTGTGGACTTTCACAGACGTGGAGTGAGTTAGTGTGGTGAATAATAGTAAATGATGGTGTGAGCTCTGACAGCCAGCAGCTTGGAATTTGGGCCACAGCTCCAAATTAGAGAGGCAGCATATGTATCAACGGCTAAAAGAGTGCAGCAGGCCTCTGCTCACCAGCTCCAGATGTCACACATTTGGGTCAAAAAACAAATCTTTGGAAAATTATAGCACAGTAGACTGCAGCTGGAAACATTAAAAGCATAGCTAAAAATTATTCATCGGTTCAAAAGTCACACAAGCACAGTATCATCTATTGCAATCAATATGTTATGTACAATCAAAGCATCAACTTAATGATTTTTTTTACACTTTTATTTAAAAAAAGGGACATGAACAGTTTTCAACAACTGCAATATCAATATACAGTTTTTCCCTTGTAATTTACAAAAGATTAAAAAATCTGTACAGTCTCTGGTTTGTGCAGGAAGATGGGAAGACCCTGGTAGAAAAATAAAGACCTAAGACAGGAGAAGTGTCAATGTGAGAACACACCAAATGTTGAAGTAGATTACCCTACCAGAGAAGCAGTACAGTGTTCTGGCTTCTACTGACATTATCAAAGCATCAAAATGTCACAAAAACACCTACAGTAGCAGTTAAAACCCATTAATTTTCAATCGTTTGTAAGACTGGAGTCAAATGTGCTATTTTCATTGAGGATTTGTAATGGAAACTAATATACTAACCAGCAGACCTGATCTTTATAGCAAGGGCCCATTCAGAAATGACAAATAACTTCACAAGACCCGCAGCGGTGAAATGAGAGGGTCAGCAAGGTTGTGTCCAAAATTTGTACATCTGCCATTTCAAAAACACTGATGGAAGTATAAAGCAGACTGCACCGAAAAGCAACTTAAATAATTTCATGCTTTGACAGCCAACTGCTGTTAGATGAGGAGAAGTTCAGATTTAAAATCAACATCAACTAACAGATGAGTTATGGTTGTCTTTTATATATTTACACATTTGGCTTGGGTAATTAAACAGTTTCTGCTGTTGAAGTGGGGGGTGGGAGTGCACTAATGCTTTGGAAAACACACTGACAGAATCATGCTTTTCTACATCTAGAAATAACATTATAGGCTGCATCTGCAATCTTCAAAATGGATACTTTAAAAGACAATAATACATTTTGGCTCCTAGATTTCTCTCTAAACATATAATATGTAACTTAGCAGCACTTATCATCAACATTCATCGCCTCGGCTCAGGGTTGAGCTTCCTGCCACGTTCTACCCCTGACCTGTATTGCACATTAGAACATGAAGACCTGCGAGAAGTGGCAGTACACTGCACAGTGCATTACCTCTGAAAGCTGCTTTGTCTTCTTGTGCTATCTATTGCAGTGTGTGCTCAGTTTAGGCTAAACACCTCTAAGTGCCTCCGCCAGAACTGAGACTTTTGTTAAGATACACACTGAAAAAGATGTTACATTTAGACAAAATGATAGGTTAAAGAGCAGAGTGTACATGTGCTCATAATCTGTGCAGAATCTCTGTGCAGTATGACAGCAATACCAAGCTCATAACAATAAAGAAGATTTCACTATGCTTTGCTAAGAGACCAGCTCATTAACAATTAGTAGCCTTTGTGCAGGTGGGTTATGGGCTTAAAATGTTTTTTAAGCATGTTGCATTTAGTTGCATTTAAACAAACTTTCTTAAACTTATAATGATCAAAAATATATAGATTTAGGTTGGCATTTGACAACAAATATCAAAATTTTAGGTTACATTATTTTTAAAACTATTATTAATGGAAACTAAATGTATTTTTATTATTTAAGTCACAACATTTTGTGATAATCAGGCCACAAATAGACATATTACACCCAGGATGCTGAATGCAAAATGTGCAAACTGGAATTACGCGTTTGAATAAATTAGAAATTGCATTTTTCTAAAAAAGTAGCAATTTTTCTGAAACAAATTAGCTAATCTATTACAATATTTCAAGAGGGGAAGACTGCACAGTGTGTAAGTGAAGGCTTTTTAAACTATTTTATCCCTCTAGCTCCATTCTGCCAGCTTATTTACCACTTCTTCCACCATAAACATGTCTGGATTACATGTCTGGATTTCTGTGGTGTCTTGTGCGTGAGATTCTGCATAGAGAAATTCATACTCAAATCACAGTCTATTACAAACTGTCATGCATTATCAACAACAGCAGTCAAGATCAAATTCAAGCTAGTTTTAACATACTCCATGGTAGTGTTGAACCCTTCTTCATCTCTGTGGTCATATTTCTGATTCTGCTGTCAAAGGCCTTGATTCTAAAGGCAAAGAGTCCAGATTGCATTCAGAGTCTGACACCACATCTGTGTTTATGTCCTCAAGTGCACCAATGTCAACACCTCTCATTTCCCTGTTTTCTTCTTCCTCAAACTCCTCCTCCTCCATCTCTACTTTTTCGAGAGCCACCTCGTTCTCGTAACAAAAGGAGTTCCTTGAGCTGGAGGCGTTGGACTTCTTCTCAGCAAGTTCTCTAGCGCTACATTCCGGCGTGCTGGGCACCTCGTACGTGTTGTCGAAGCGAGAGTAGTCCACTTTGTAGTAGTTCTTTTCTTCAAAGAGCACCGGCTCAAAGCGGTGGCCCCAGAGGATCTCGCTGGCCACGTAGGAGCTCCGACACTGAGTGGTCATGGCCGTTGCCTCGACCATGCCCTCCAGAATTACGACAATCTCAAATTCTGCCCTTTCTAACTCCTGTTTGCTCATCTCATAGAACGGGCTGTCCTCGTCTATCTCATGCACAATGGTTATTGGAGATACCAGGAAGATTCTGTCAATGCCGCTATCGAAGCCTACGTCAATGTCTACCTGATCCAGAGGGATGAACTCGCCCTCGGCGGTGGTGCGGGACTTTAGTAGCTGGGCCCTGACATGGGCCTCCACCAGGTGACTCTTCCTCAGGTTACCCACACGCCACATCAGGCAAAGTTTACCATCCCTCATGGCTACTGTTGCATAATGGCTGAACACCAGTGTCTCATTCCTCTTTTTGGGCTTGGCCATCTTGGCCATGACTGCACCGATGATGAAAGCATCGATGATGCAGCCCACAATGCTTTGGAAGACGACCATAAAGACAGCAACTGGGCACTCCTCTGTCACATAGCGATAACCATAGCCAATAGTGGTTTGGGTCTCCACTGAGAACAAGAAGGCAGCGGTGAAGCTGTCCACATTGGAAACACACATCTGAGTCTCATTCTCTAAGTCCCCATAAGAGAGGGCCACCAACCAGAAGACTAAGCCAAAAAATAACCACGACAGCAGGAAAGAAAGGCAGAATATGAGCAGCATCCAGCGCCAGCGGATGTCCACGCAGGTGGTGAAGATATCTGCCAGGTACCGCTGGCCTTTCTCGCTCATATTGATAAACTGCACATTGCAGTGGCCATCCTTCCTGACGAAGCGGCTTTGATGTTGGTGCTCATTGTGCACCTTGTTCATATTGCCGTTTCCATAGCCATTTGGGACAGCAATGGTGGCCAGTTTCATGCCGTCTTCCTCAGAGGACACTATGCTGTAACGGTGGCTTCGCACACTCCCCATCACTTCCGCCTGGGAGGGCTGGGCCGATTCTGCTTTGGAAAACAGTCTCAGTTTTTGGTAGAAGCGTTGGAGAAACAGTTTTGAATGATCCTGGGGACAAACTCGGAGGAAAAAGTGGACAACAGGACTAGATCCTACAGGGAACAGGGGGCCTGTGCTTCTGCAGGCGTACTGTGCACCTTTGGGGAGGGCAGGTCACTCCTCTCTGACGGCTGCTTTGGACCTCATCAGTGAAGTGAGCTGTGGAAATTACAGACAGAGAGAATAACAGTTTAAAGTAATTGGCAGGAAACAGAGCAAAGATCATTGTGTGTGGGTGTGTGGTTACCTGCTCTCTAAATAATGCATTGTTTATGCAAAGTTAGTGGCGGCATCCTTGCATAAACAGGCAAAATTGAAACCCTATATACCATGCTAACAGACAGCAGGGAGCATTGTGCATGCATTACTAGTAGTGGATTAAAATTATTATTCAAGCCTAAAGCGGGGAAAGGATGTTTACCCTGCTTAATGTAAGTATTAATTAGGGAGGTCAGTCCATAGGGAGCTGAGTCGAATTACAGATCAAGCTCATTTGAATCCAGCAAAGCCACCGGAACAAAGACACAAGTGTCCGTTCTATGCAAGGTGCATCTCTGAACTCTGCATGGTTACAAGTAAGCAATGCATAAAGTTATCACATGTTGCATGCATTTAATAATGCTAGTTATTAAATGCCATGGGATAATGCCTTGATTTCAGTTACTGACTGCACAGCTTCACACACGTGTGCATATGCATAATCAAAAATACTTTACAACTACACTTTTCACTTCTACATCGTGTAACAGAAGTAATGAACCTTGTGGCTTTTCAGAGAGGATAAGCCTCTTTCTCTGAAAGCAACAGTAACCTTGCATCATATGTAACAGAACAACAAGGACAGCTAAATTAGAAAAGCTATTGACTCGGCGTGTGTGTCCTGAAAGGTCCATTAAAATGCAACACCACAGGCTACAAAAGCCATGGTCAGCCAGACGTTCACTGTTAGTGCCAAAATAACCCCCCACCTCCACTTCTGTCTGTATCTCATGCAAGACTCATTATTGTGTAAAAGTGGAAAGATTCAAAAAAGAGATGGACAAATTTCGAAATAAGATCTGTTGGCCATTTTCTCAAACATTTAAAATAAACTTCTCTGATTTAGTTGTTAAAACACAGTGTAGTTTTCCAAAATGTTGACAAAGGTCACTTGTGGCCTCTTTGTAAGTATTAAACTGTTCTGAAAGTGATCAACAGTCATGTGGGAGGAGACGTGCAGGACATGGTCCTAAATCCCCCCGCATCATCTTTGTTTTTCTCAACTAATGATGTCACTGTTGGGTCGACTAGAAATAGCAACCTGTCACGCACACTATTGGGAATATGGGGCTCCATTCATTCACAGTTCAGAGCCTGCCAAGAATTTTGTTTATTGGATTCTTGTGCTTTTTTATGAGAGATGAAAATGTTGCATTCATCTCTTAGGTGCAACTTCCTTATTAATCATATACTTTGAGCAAGAAAAAGTTGTCACAGGAAGCTTTGACCATGTAAAACTTCTAGCAGCAAGCGCAATATCCACTTTACCTCATGTGCATGCTGGTCTTTCACTCATCTACTTGTTTAACCAAGTTATTTTAGCTGCACAGAGGCATCTACATGACCAGAGAGAAAAAAAGATTAACAGAATGCCCAAGAGGACATCTGTTTGGCACTTTAATACTTTTACCTAAAGCTTTTATCTGCAGTTAACACAGCTTAAATATTGGTACAAATCAGATCTCCAACTTTTATGGTGTTGATGCCCTGTGACTAAGGTCTATCTCTCTACTCTGCTACCGTTTATTGGGTTCTTTCATTTGCTCACCATATCGCATCACTTATTACCACAGGTTGGTACACGGTGACAGACCAAAGTTTTCATTGGCTGCGCAACCTGTGATTGTTTGTTTTGCATGTGGTCTCAATTAGAGGCAACTGCTGAGGCAGATGGAAACTGGTTACATAAAGCTGCTCTATTTATTATTACACAAATCAATAAGGATGGCCAATCATTTAGCAGACGGTATCTTTGGTTATAAGCTTTTACAACACTTGTTCAT
This sequence comes from Acanthurus tractus, assembly GCA_029783725.1. Taxonomy (NCBI): domain Eukaryota; kingdom Metazoa; phylum Chordata; class Actinopteri; order Acanthuriformes; family Acanthuridae; genus Acanthurus; species Acanthurus tractus. The sequence continues at coordinate 2,418,213 of JAQNCA010000011.1, forward strand.
TTGATAATGTAAGTCAATTAATTTTTTTGCAGCAAGTTCATACTGCAGTCTCAGAGTATATAAATAATAATAATAATAATAATAATAATAATAATAATAATAATAATAATAATAATAATAATACATTAAATCGCTTTTATCGGAAATGGAACGAGGAAATGAGTCTTAACATTTTTCATCATGCATCAGTTAGACTACTGCAGAGAGCAGCCACATATTTGTAACTCCACATCACTCTCACGATAAATAGTGATAAATCTTTCGCGCTTATTGCACCTACCTGTTGGTCTCTGCGACGCAAATCTGCCGTGCTGTCGTTGTAATAAGTCCCACATGCGCCAGATATGCACACTCCGTCCCCTTCCCGCTGCTCTTTTATTGTGTTCACTTAGTTTCCCATCTGGCGCCGCAAATTCTGCCATAACCCTCTCCAGCAAAACTGAAGAAGATGTTTCTCGTTGCAAAGACGGACTTTAAAAACACGTGTGCTTAACCCCGCCCCCGTAACAGCGTCGGCCAATGTAAAGCTGCAGCGCTTGTTTGAGGCTCTGAGCCCACAAACTCACACAAGGTTTATATCGCCTGTCTGAATGGAGTCAAACGCCCTTTTCTGAAGAGGATGTTAAAATTTGATGTTTGAAACCGGAAACAGGCGGCAGTTTGAGTTCAACACGTCTCTTGAGTCCCTGCAAAACCTCATGTTGTGAAAATACTGAAACCGTCATAATTAATTAACTACGATTGGAGTTCATACGTCATGAAACGAGGTAGCCAATCACAGTCAGGCAAACATGCTGGATCGTGTGTAGTAGACCTGCTTAAGAAATCTATGATTTTCCAAAATACATCATCACTGCTGGACTGATGGTGAGTGTTCTGAATTACCACAAGGTGGCGGTGTAGAGCTACAAAGAAGATTGGACACTCAAACACAAGTATGTGATCACTGTTATTATTGCTGTAATTCATGTTTCAGAGCTTTACAGGGAAAATGCAGCTTTAATCGACTTACATTTGTGTTAATACCTTTTATTCACTGAAGGCATAGAAAACAAAAACTCCATATAAAATCACGTATAAATATATTTACAAGAGCACACCCTATTACACTGTTTCATCCCCAAAACCTAACATAATGACATACGTGAACAATATATTGTCACGTTAATTGTTCTGGATTTTTAAGCTACAAACAGGTTTGATGCATCACCTCTTCAGTGACGTCAGGATTCACCTGGCGTGTGTGTCCATTTCTCTCGACTGATGGATGGAATAGACTGCTGGACTGACTTCCCTCTACGAGACGTCTTCCCCTGTCAAACTCCTCTGCACTAACCAGGGGCACGGGGATCCACGTGGTCTCGTTGAACAGAGCGTAGTCCACCTTGTAGTGCTTCTTGCCCACTCTCAGCATGTCCTGAAAGCGCTGACTCCATCGAATGTCCCTTGGCATGTAAGAGGTTCGTGTCTGGTGGAGCATACCTGTAGAGTCACCGGTGTAGGTGAAAGACAACACAAGCTCAAAGTTGTCCTCCAGCAGATCTTCAGGGCCCAGGCTGTATAGGGGACTGCCAGGCACCAGCTTATGAATAATGGTGGCCGGTGTAGCAAGGACAATGTCTCTATTCTCGACCTCCAGGTCCTGGTATGACATGACAACCGACCCCTGTGGCTGTTTTACAGATCGGACTAACAAGGCCCTGACAACACCCTCCAGGATGTGGTTACCTCTCAAGTCCCCAAGTCGCCATGACAGACACATAACCCCGTCTCGCAGGTTGACCACAGCACAGCTGCTAAATCCCACCGTCTGAGCTCTCTTACGAGCAGATGCCATTTTAGCAACAACAATACCAATGACAATAGTGTCAAGGAGGCAGCTGAATATGTCTTGAATTGTCACCACTATAATGGCCACGATACAGTTCTCGCTCATCCCTCTGAAGCCGTAGCCAATAGTTGCCTGAGTTTCCATTGAGTACATGAAGGCTCCAGTAAAACCGCGCACTTGGTACACGCAGGGTTCGTTATCTACATTGTCGATGTCTCCGTTTACAAATGCAATAAGCCAATAACAGAGGCCGAAAAGGAGCCAAGAGAGGATGTAAGAAAGGGAAAAGACGAGGAACATCACCCTCCAACGGATCTCCACAAGAGTGGTGAAAATGTCCATCAGGTATGGGCTCCAGTCTTTAGGGGCTTTCTGGAAAACCACAGGAAACCTGCCATCTTTCTGCATGTAGCGCAGCGGCTTGGACTCATTCTTCTTGTCCAGTGTGTGGATGGTAGTGCAGTGGGTATCAATGATAACCTGCTCGCTCCTCTCTTGACTCATTGTAACCAAGGCTATCTTGCAGTCTCCTGTAAGGACAAAGATGTGATGAGAAATGTGTGTTAGGATGATGTTTTCACATTAAAAAAAAAAAAAAAAAAAAAAAAAAAAAAAGGTTGAGGAATGGGCCGGAGGGACAACAATTTAATTATTAAAGGCAAAAAAAATTTAAAAGGCGGGGGGCGTGGTTTTTTGGGATTTATCGTTAAG
>JAQNCA010000011.1:2420854-2436388 GCA_029783725.1 Acanthurus tractus
CGTTATGATAAATTTGGTTTAGGATCATTTTTTCAAAAAAAAAAAAAAAAAAAAAAAAACAAAAAAAAAAAAAAAGGTTGCCTCATGGGCAGGAAGGACAGCATTTTACTTATTACATGCAACTAAAATGTAAAAGGCTCTCTGACTTGTTTGTTGAGCTGAATCCTTCATGTTTGAGCAAGCAGCTGAGGTCAGTCTGAGCCTCGGGCTATCAGCAGCAGATGATTTGAGCAGAGCTCGGCTCAGAGTTTGATTATTTACCAGCAGATCCATTACAGTCTGGACTCTGTCCAAATCACTTGTGCTAAAAGCTCTCTATAAACACTTTAAGGTCTGCAATATAACAATATATAACAAATGTAATCATATAGGGGATTTCTTTTTACTTTTTACTTTAGTCAGCTTGTTTTATTGAAAAGACTGTGACATTTAAGTAGAAATACTGAAAAGTTGGACATCCAGAGGGGATGCATTTGAGCTAATTCATAAAAGTTTCAGTTGTGATCAATTGGTACTAGCCAGGTAATAACAGGATGACGGCAAATTTAAGCTACTTAAATTTGAACTTCATTTTTTACATACAAAAACACTAGTCGTGATGCTTTCGTTTGCAGGATTTGTATAAGTTGTTAAGATAATTAGAAAAGAGGACTCAGAACAAACCAAGTTTATTGTTTTCTCATTAACTACAAACTAGTTGCACTCTTTGCAAAACTTTTTCCTGAGTTTTCAATGCACCCTTATCGCTGACAAGCATATGGTTTTTCACATTCAAAATTTAGTTAATGTGCATATCACATTATCTTACACTAATTTTGTGAGCTTTTATCTCCAAATGTGTTCTCAGGATTGGAGGACACTTCTCTCACAGACTCATTGTGTTTGTTGTCTGTTTAATTGAATCATTTAATACTCATCTTAATTAGAGCAGCCTTTTTGCTCTATACTACTCCTGTTTGGCCAAAGCTGAAGATTACAGTGTATTCAACCCTTGACTTTGACACAATACGTCAGAGGAAAAGAGTCATGCATATGGATGCTTTTCGCACATGTCATGTTTTATTTTTTAAATTTTCTCATACAAGCTTTATTGACATGTGTCACTTTATATTTCTGTCCTTTGTGCACTGGCTGCTCAAAGAAAAAAGTCCTTCAGTCTTGACCCTGTTCAGGAATTGATTTCAGCCCATTGATATAGCCTTAACCATCTGACAAGATTAGCCACGGCTTCGGGTCAGGCAAAACTCTTTCCCCACAGGGAGCAACCTCTTTTTTAATCAGTTCGGCTTATCTCTTTAGTTTTGAGTTTTGGCAAAGTCTGTTGCCTTCCAGATGTGACCCAGAACACTGACCAATGGGAAACAGTCGCAGGGTTTTGACAGCAGTCCTACACTGATTTCTTTTAGAGAAACTGACACAATGAATATATTGCACTTTGTCTCAATATCCATAAGAAATCTAAATGTTTTTGCCATAAATAGCTCTAAGGCCAAAACTGCAGAACCAAAAGAAAAAAAAAACAAGCATGGTTGTCGTGAAAGTGTTTATATAATCTGCTTCTTTGCTCCACAAGTCCTGAAAAAAAGTCTGTCTCGGTTAATTAAGCAAAACCTCGACCTCAGTGTGGTGCAGTTATTAATCTCTTTTTGTCCTCATGAGGGTAAATAATTATCCTGCCACCAACTCTTAACAGCTTTCACCTTCTCAAATGTCAAACTTTAACCACAGCAGCTTCTATTTGGTGGCAAATACAATGCGGCAAAGTCGGGGAGTGTTAATCACTTTCTTATAATGTAGCCAAGTAATCTGACAACTGCTTAAGTTGTCACTGATGAAAGGGAAGCTATCAACTTTATCTTAGTGCATAATGCTGAGTTAAGTCACTTATGGCTTGATGCATCTTTTACAAGCCAGTTTATTCCTTGCAAGAAGTCTCTCAAACTTTCATCTAAGGTTTTTATTACTTGATTGAGCCGCCTGAGAACATGACTGATGTTTATCTCAGTTTGCGATAAAGGACTTCTAATTTTACACCTCTGCAGCTTAAATGTGTGCCACAATGTGTAATGAGAGCAGCCTTTACAACACAGTGTTCCTGTCAATAAGATAAATGTCAATCGATACAAGATTTCACTGGGGTTTTAATGGGCTCCCGATGGCACGTACACAGTAACAGAGTTTAGGGACATAAGAATGCTCAGACTCTAAAGTAGTCAGTAGTGGAAATACGCCCAGTCATGCATGAAACCTCAGCCAAATTCTATCTGCATAAATTGTGTGTTTCAATAAAAGTTGAAAAAAAGTTGCAAACAGAGCAAGTTAACAAGTGAACATTTCATTCATGAAGCAGGTGAATACTTGACTCGTGAACAGCCGTGTCACAGCTGCAGCCTGAGTTCTGCACAGCAATCAAAGAGCCCATGGACAAGGACGAGAACATGTTACAGGACAGTCAGGCAGGAAAAAGGTCAGTTGAGCTGATCTGCTCACCAGTCAGATCTTGTATAACAAAGGGTCACAAAATGAGCAGGGAAAACTGACGAGACCAGTCTATGTGGTTAAGCCACAGTTATCCCAGTATTATTCTGCTTATGTATGTCGTCTTTACCTGCATGGTTTTTTGTCCCTTTTTCTTTACCTTTTTACATACACCTGTACTTTCTTTTTATTTTAGTTATGACTTTCCTTTTTGTTCTTTCCTGTTATGTGGGTACACTGAGAGATGCTGATGCTGCTTTGTTTTCTGTGTGACAGCACATTTGAATAAAAAGCTGAAGTCTAGTTTCTAAACCAAAAGTCATGATTTCCACAGAACTGCATGATCTTTACTTACATGTTTCTCCTTGATATTTCCCAGTTTTGGGACTTATTTGGTTTTCTACTTTCTTATATGAGGGTATATGCTTGCATGCCTTTATGTTTTGTTTTTGTTTTGTGTTTTTTCCATTTCCAAACAATGCAATTGGTGTGCTAATACATGTTGGCATAACCCCATATTTAACATGAATTGCAAAACATTGCATAGAAAAACACTGAAAGCATATTTTCCCATTGCACGACATTTTGCGTGATGTTTCGCCTTCCTTCCTCTTTTTCTCCATTAGTTATATATGTCCAAGTATTCTTCAGTCTTTTTACCAAACTTAAGCAAGTTTTTGTATAAAAATAAATTCAATACAGTTTTCCCCCAAGAATACAAAACTGAAAACTTAACGTCAGAATTCTTGTCAGCTACATTAAAAAAGTCTTCAGTATACCTACAGATCTTTAAAAAAAAAAAAAAACACTTAGTACTGGTAATATATTCCAATATTTAACTTACTTGCAGAGTAGAAATGAGAGCTTGTCAGGAGTCACAGGAGTCACATAAGCCCATCAGATCTGCCGAGCATTAATCGATGTGTCGCCACAGTGGAGGTAACCTCTGAGTTAAGTTGGTTGGGGGCCGTCCTGGTCCTGAGGCAAAGTCCCATTTTGTTCTGATATCGCAGCAATCACGTCCCTCTGAAACCCTATTGGATAACCTGGAAGAATTTATGGCCTATGGAATATTTTTAGAACTTCCTGCAGACAAAAAACACCAAACGTCCTTTCACTGTTCGTTTATAGATGATGAAATAGAAATTTTGCAACCTTATTTGTCCACCAAGAAATGATAAAGGCAGAGAAATATTGATGATTCATAGCAGGTGACCTTGCAGCTATGTATATTGGAGTCAATTCCTTTCAAATTTCCATGATTCATTAGACAGAAAGTTAACCTTTGCTCCATCAGGCGGAGACGCTGCCATTGGCACAAGGATTTTCTTTCCTCAATTTGGTTCTGATAAGACGAGAGAGATCACAGCTGAACCGCCAAGAAAATTGACTTTTAAACCGCATTTACTGCTGTCATAAGAACATCTTGAGCTGTAACAGAGGTCAACAACAAAACAACGTTGTTGTGTTTTTGAAAATAGAACATGGCCTCTGGTGTTTCATCACATAATGTTTTTTTAGAAGAGGAAGAAGAGGAGTGTGAAGACAGAGATAAGAGACATTCCTCTAAAAGATAACCTGGAAAGAACAGTTTATCAGTCCATCACTTACAGGAAGCAACTATATAATGAGCAAAAAAAAAAACAATGAGAGACAGAAAAAAGTGTCACTCCTTTGCCTAATAAAACTGCGAAAGTGCAAGATAGTAGATTGATTTCTTTATTGATTTATGAGTCTTGAAACACATGGTGCTACAATTACATCTAAATTACCTTTACAATTACATTTAGGAAACTGTGATATAAAGAAAACAAGAAATCCAATTTACGTGACAGAAATGTGAAGCAAACAGGACCAGGGAGCTAAATAGGTCACATTTAATGACATGTGATTTAGGTCATAAGTCAAAACTGAAAATGTATTCAGCAGAAAATCCTCACCAGACAAATAAATGCTATGGAGATACAGTAAGGAGACACTGTAAAATATGTTCAGATAACAGGCATGTATTAGCACTATAAACAATAAAATTTCTACAAAATTTCTCGAGACCATGAAAGTAAAAACACCTCTGCTGTCAGCAGAAAAACAACATTGTAAAACTGCAAAACATGTTGCAAGTGTGTGTCTAAGTAGGACTCTGTGTGTGTGTATGTTCAGGGTTGTGTGGGCTGATTTAGAGGGTCTTGCAGGTGGGTCAGGGGGTTAAGGGTCAGTAGGTTGTCAGCATGTGCGGTTGGAACTGAAGTAGGAAGGTCATTTTACCACTTTTGTTCAGGATGAAGTGTCAGGCCTTCTTCGCTCTGCTGATTTCAACATTTTAAAAAAAGAGCACAGACACCTGTACAAATGTACAAATATCTAGATAATAATTAACAAATTATTGCTGCAGAGCACTTCAAGATAGTAAAAAAAAGATTATTTGAATATTTATATGCTTAAATATGTTAGAAAAAAGCAGGTTATGAATCTATAGTTTATTTATATTTTTTAAAAAATGCCCTTTTCTTTTCAATAAAAGTCCAGAAATGTTAATAATTCAGTTTTAAAAGATATTTTATGGTCTACAGAAAAAACAAATACTGTATAATAAGAAAACAACTGTTATCTGTATTTTATTATATTATTAATTCTCTTTACTGATAAATTATAACTTTAATATCTGACATTTTAGCCAATGGCACTCATCCTTCTCTGTTTAATGGACATGACATAATGTTCTCCCCTCTTTATCCCCTCATATTACACATGTACCAATGTTTTGCTCATGCAAAGTTATTTATATAAAGATCCTAATTAGCCTTATATAACCTCATAAGCGTGCCAGCCATATTGTCAAAGTATAATTAAAAGATGACAAAACCTGAATTCATCATCCAGCTGTCAAAACAAAATGTTCTAATGGCGTGCTGTGAGAAGACACATCTTTCCTCCATGACGCTGAAACCACAGCGGTATCAAGTCTCAGTCCTGCATCCAAAACTGGGTACCACACTCTTTCAGGTAAACTCTTGCCTCTGTCATTGTCTGCAGAGGAGATACGACAGCCACAGAGCCATTGTGATGCAGAGCAGCATGGCCAGCTATAATGAAAAACAGCAGCTGGAGCTGCCTGAAGGCCGACAGGAAAACAGAAAGCGGGAGTAATTACATTTATGATTTGAGTTTGTTTACACAGGATCACTGATGAATGCTCTGAGCTTGCAATATATTTAATCACGCAATGGTATTCTTACACACTGATGTGGCTGAGTTCATTAGCCCTGTGTTGTAGCGTGCCTTCATGCTAAGTCTGTGTTTCGACGTCACACTTGGGCCTATTTAAGTGTCATGTTGGGACAGGTGTGGTAAAAAACTGACTGTCAGTCACTCTGCAGGTATTAGACATATGTTTCATTAATCTCATACAAGCTCGTTCCTGCAGTGAGGCAGTCAGAAATGATGAGATATCGCGCTCTAAGCCTGTGGAAAGCAGTCGTCTTTCTCAGTCTACTTACAGTTGGTAAGTGCAACTTTCATCTCATGAAATTTTGTATTAAGGAGATTTTATTTTTTTATTTTTTTATTAGAAAAGTTTCCAAAACTCTGATTCAATTTTATCTCTGATTTCAGGACATGGAAAAACTGACCCAAACTGCACAAGTCTCCGGTGTCTGGCTCAAAATTTGATCGATAAAGAGTATTTATCCCAGCCACAGAATGAAAACTGCAGTGACACCATTTCAATGTATATCGAGTACCAAACTCTGTCCGTTGTAAGTATGATATTACAAGATACATGTGAGTACGGAGCAGTGAGGTTTACTGGGAATTCATTTGTGTTTCTCCTGTTGAAAAAATAACTAACATTGCAGTTTTTCTCTAACATTTGTGGTGATGGATAAAGTATTCAGGGTTGTAGTAAAATACTCCACTGTTGCATTCAAATACTTCATGTAGCTCTCAACTCATAAAATAGAAGTTTATAAGAAACATTCACAATGGAATTACAAAGTTTAAAGATCCGTTGTTTTCACTGGACAAGACAGGTGTGAAAAACTGTAGTCTGAAAAAATAAAAAGCAAAACAGGCTGTCAGATAAATGTAGCGCAGTGAAAAGTACAACATATACTGTACTTGGTGTTATACCTACACTTGGTTAATCCTACTGTGAAGTGCACAAAATGTATTTTGATCCATCCTAAACATGTTAAACATTATTCATCGGGGTGATATTTTGAGACACAAAAACTAAAAAACTAACTGTCATAAGATTTCCACCAAGTTGGTATTTTGCCTTCATGCATTTATTGCCTTTTTTCTCTGTTTCTTTAACAGGACACAAAAAATCTCCGTCTACACTGTCGCCTGAGAGTCTTCTCTGTAAGCTTCAAGATTTTTATAAAAGGACAAGAAGAAATAAAGGGTATGATTTTATCACATTATTTTTTTTTTTACTTTATCTACAGATGTGGAAGGATCCAGACATGGCATGGAACGAATCAGTTTATCCATATTATTCAGTGATGGTGCCTGTAGATAAAATGTGGACCCCAGAGATCCATGTGACAAATGGGTAAGTCAGTAACATACTAGCATATGACCATATAATCCATTTAACCTATTGACTAGAAACTCAATTCATCTGCTTTATTTGACACGTGGATTGCCTCACTGTGTGTCTCACCTGTGCAGTATAGTAACAACCATGACGCATGGCTCTAAAGACGTATGGGTCAGGTATGATGGCATGGTGCAACACAATATAATCCTAAATACCGAGGTGAACTGTGATGTCAACCTGTTCAACTATCCCTTCGCTGCTGATGAGTGCCCCGTCGCACTCCAAAGCTGGTCTGGTGAGCTCATTGATTCATCTATTACAAATATTACACAGAACTCTATTTAACTGAATCGTTTTACATACCTGTGTTAACCTCAAAGAACATTTGGCTTATCATCTTAAGCTTCAGAGGATGAATTCACAGTTATTTATGTCTAGCCATGATCATGTGTTGCAGTGCATGAATTGAGCCTAAATGTTGCACATGGAAACACATGTTGGCTTTTCATTTGCTGCCAGACTGTCAGCTCATAAAATACTTTGTGTTTAACTGACATGAATTCAAAAAACTACATTTAAGTTCACTGATTTCACAAGTCAAGATCAGTTTAAGTTTCGAGGGAGTACTGCTGAAAATAAAAGACACAAGTTAACTGGAATGCAAAAGCCTTAGAGACTTACATATGGCATATGTATGGAATGACAAGGCCCTTATTCGTAGTCAGCCCAATGGTGTTAGTGGATTGGTGGAGGGGTGAAGTGACCAGGACTGCAACGACAGCAGAGAGAGACGTAATAAATAAGTTGGTTTGCTTTGAAGATCTGAAACAATTTTTGGACCATCTGACTCTTCTTTAATTATTTTGTATTTCCTATCCTATTTGATTCCTGAAGTCTGCATCAAGTGTCAGACATCATTAAAAATTAAGAAAAAACCTTAAGTTTCGGTCTGGTCCATTTAAAGTACCCAGTTTCACATTTGTGTTTTCTTGGAACAAATGAATTTAATTTTTCTATGTCAGGGCAAAAAAAAGAAAAAAAAAGACAATATCTCTGTTTATGTTATGGAACTGCAATGCCAAATTGATGGTGTGCTCTTTGAAAAAATATTTATTCCCTTCAGGATGTTCAGAGGTGAAGGTAGAACATGTGGAAATGATTGATGGTGACCAAGGAGACTGGACAACTGACTCTGTGCGCCTTTTTAACGATTATGGCAATTACATTTTGGTAAGTCTATGAACTAGTATAATAATATACATTTTGTATAGGTCATGGCAGCCATTGACATGTCTGTGTGGTGTGAGTTTAACAATAAACTGACCAACAGAAAATTGATCTGCAACTTTTTTGGATTTTATCAATAGTTTAAGTCACATTTTGGCTTTATGAAACCTTCCTGCTTCCAGTTACTCAGATGTGAAAATGTGTTACTTTTGTGTTTTGATTATTTAGGCAATTTGACTACATAATGCATGGCTCAGGGGACTCACAAGAGACATTCTTTACTATTTTCTGTCATTTCACTGAAAAAAGCTCCTGAACATATGCTTAAGGAAAGTAATCATCGGCTGCAGCCTTAGATGGAGTGTTGACTTTACATGAACACAAAAGTGCCCACATTATGCATACAAACATTATGCCTTCACTTGAGATTCCTTCTACCACTTTGCATGTGATACTGGTAGAAAATTGTTTCATTTTTAGAAAAGCAGTTTCTATATTTTAATATAAATTTCTGACAATCGTACTCCTCAGGTGTCGCTTCGTATCAAATATCTCAACCCCTTCATAACTTTGATGCTGCCAAGTATTCTGCTTGTCTTGGCTGACGTGACCAGCTTCGCTCTGCCGCTTGGAGGTGGCGAACGCAACGCTTTCAAAGTCACTTTGGTCCTCAGCTTCACTATGTTCCTCATCATCCTCAATGAGAAGCTCCCAGGAGACGGCCAGTGCAGCCCAATCATCCGTCAGTCAGCTCATATACAGACACAAACATACACAAAGCAAGTATGTGTATAACAGTTTGAATCACTAACATTCTCTCTGTGCTGCAGGAACTCACTTCTGTATTTGTCTGATCTTGTTGGTGCTGAGCATGTTGGTGTCCCTGGTTCTGACACGAGTGGCCAAAGAGGGCAGCCTGATTTTCTGCTGCTGGAAGAAAGAGTCATTCTTAAAAAAAATTAAAAAAATAGGAAACAAGGAGAACGAGGATGAGGGTAAGGATGGCTGAATTTTTGAACAAATACTGCATGTGTTGTTAACAAACAATAAATATGTGTGGCCTGCATTTATGGCTGCTTTAATCTCTGCAGAAGCCAAAGTTGACATTGGTGTCATCCAGCTGAGTGCCAAGGAGGAGCTCAACCAAATGCTCAGAAAAGTGGTCAACTTCCTGGAAGACCTTGATACAAAAGAAATGGAAAGTGAGAAACATCAGGCATATGCCAATAAAGTGGACAAGATAGTTTTCTGGATCTATTTCATTTCTGCCATTGCATACTTTATTTCCATGACTTGTGTCATGGTAAAGTATACATGTTCAGTTAACCACTTTGATGCCTGGAGCATCAACACTTGGAGCACAACAACGCAAGCACAACAATAATTTATTATGTAGTAATAAAAATCAAATTATAAATCAAGATACTTACACAGGATGTCATGCAATCAACATTTAAATGCAAAGATTTAAAAATAAATGTTATTCAAAAGACATGTATGTTATATTGTTGCATGTGCTTAAGTCAACATTAATTATACCATTTGCTATATTATCTATGTTAAGTGCTGAGTTTTGTGTGCAGTTCATCATGTGTGTTTCATATTTATGGACATTAAACTAATAAAATCATTTGTCCTTCACTTTTGGTATTATTTTCCTCCAACTGCATCACATGATATACGTAAACATATGAAATGGCACATGACAAAGCTAAATTGAAATGATTTTCCCAGTATTGTTTAGGGGAAAATTTAACCACATGGAAAATTTTGCCTATATCAGTGTCCATGCAGACATAAAAATGTTGAGAGGAAAAGACACATGAGACACATAGTTTGATGTTCCTTTGTTGCCACCCAGTGGTTGAATTACTGACTGCAAAAAAACTGCTCACTTGACCAGTTTCTGCACAGGTACTCTGAATATTACTCTGCAGAACTTAAGCTGAAACCAAATATTTCATAACTCTGTTTTTGCCAACTACTAAAATAAAGTGTGGCGGACAGCCTCTTCTTGTTTACAGGTCAATATATACAGTGTGCTTGATGGGTTGCTCAATAAGACACAGCTTTAGACAGAAATGATTGATATCAATTTATTGCTATATATGATCTTTTTGTAAAACCACAACAATTCTCAAGAGTTCCTGAGAAAAATAGCAGTTTAGTTTTAAAAATGAGCCCCCAGGTGGCACTTTTTTAAAGCACTTAAACTTTAGAAACTAAAACTTCTCCCCACAGTACCTTACAATGTAATTTATAAAACAAATCAAGTTTGATCACAAAGAAATGCATAAAGTAACAGTATAACTGTAATGTCCACAATCCAGGTTTACATATTTGGCACACTATGGTTACAAATCTGTCTAATATTTATAATTATATTTATATTTACTTATATATGTCCTTTCACATTTGTAGATGCTCTCTGCAAGGCTCAGCTGTCCAAAGTTACTAAAGTTGCTCAAACATTAAACTCAATTTACATGTCAAACACGTTTAACGCTTTTTTTTAATCAAATCTGCCCTGAATTCAGGGCACTGTCCTGGGTAGATTCCAAATCTACCCAAGAATCAGAAGTTACCCTCTTTAACTCCTGCTTAAGAGCTCCTGCTTACTGCAGTGAAAATACATTTCTCCTTGCAAACCAAAACCCCTGCATGTAACATTCTCTCAAAAGAAAAAATAAACCTTTTTAGTTACATTACTAAAAATTTGGAATTCGTTATTTAATAAACTTGGAGAAAACATCTCATACAAAACCATTTTATCCCAAAACTTTAGAGTAATTACACAAACCCTCAGAAAAAACTGGCCATTTTTAACAGGAATCAAGTAAGTATAAAGCAATGTGTCAGCGTAGTTGCACTGCACCACACTGTGGACGGTTGTCACTCATCTTCTTCGGCTTCAAGCTCTCTCGGTTTGCTTCATTGCCTAATAGAGACGTTACTGCACTTTAATTTTATAAAGACAAAAATTGCAAGGAGACAAGTATGATAAGTTTACACATACCTGTTTAAAGATCTGGGTGCCGAAGTAGTTCTTTGCCATGTTTCTCAGGTTGGACTTTCCACCCACCTTGCATCTGACATATCCATACAGGTTGGCCCATTGTAAAACCAAGCCCATGATTACTACAGCCTGTAGGGGATATATAAATACAGGCATGAGACATGGACTGACTACCGCCAGCTAATTACAAAGAAATTAAATTGACAGTCGACCGTACAAACATTGAAAACTGACCAGCCATTTAATCTTGAAAGAGATGATGGTGCTGAAAACAAAAATGGCCCAGAAGAAGGGGCACACGATGAGCCCAAGCCAGAAGATCCGGGACTCGGCACTGGATGTCATGTTCAGACTGTTTGACTGTTGAGAAACATTAACAAGATTTCATACAACTAACAAGCTGTAAATAGAAATAGGAAATGAACGTCTTGGTCCTCTTGTGTTGTGTGATTTCTAAGATAGGACAATGCAGCTGTTCCATGTTACACTATCTCCAATTGTCCAATAAGGTCATGTGGCTACATTACACAGTAAAAGGGCTCAGCAAATATTATACTGGCACTTAAAAATCGCTTCAAGGTGTACTGTGAAATCGAAGATGCACCATATTTTCTGTGTAACTCTGAATATCCCTGGTTTTACTGAGATCTCTATCACCTTACATAAAGCAGGGGTCACGTTTAGTTGTAAAATGGAAACTTGATGAGGCTGTTTTGCTTAGAAAACATGTTTTATTCGATATCCTCTCATTCTTCTCTATCGTGTTTTTCCAAATGAGTGTCTTCCATGTGACTGAGCTGCTTTGTTAAGAAAACTTCTGTGAATGTTCAAGAAGAGCTTCTGCCTACCTTTCTTGATTCAAACACCCAATGACTCTTTCCATCTTCATCCACTTGATTCCACCACCGAAGGCCCACCAACAACCTGCCAGATACATTCTTGAGGAAGAAATAAAAGGAATCTGTTAATAAAAGCCTGGTACTTTGATTTAACTTCATCATAAACAGCATTCAACAAAGCATAAATAAATAGCATGCATCAATAGTTACAATCAACAATGTCATTGGTTTTAGTTATTTTTAAAGCTAAGGCATTTTTCTGTAACAGCTTCTTAAATGTGAGAATTCAATTTTGTGAACTGAATTATTTGTAAGCTAGCTAAGAGAATAAATCGAAGTTTACACTTTTATTAAAATATTCAGTAGTTGTTGTGCCGCAGGTGAAACAAACAAGATTTTACACATAAAACTACAACCTGACCTGCATACCTTGACAGTCCAGAAGTCACATGACAGCAGGAGGATGATGGTGACCATGCAGGCGATGAATCGACTGCTGAAGATATCACACAGTAAGTAGACCAAGATGGCACTTGTTCGGAAGAAGAGATGGAAAAATGAGGCCAGAGGATGTCTGAAAAACAAATTTTAATTTTTGTCTTATTAGATAAAAATTTATTTTTAGTCAGAATAGAAGAAGACAGGAAGAGAAAGTACCCCTTAATAACTGATATTACATGACACTGTCCAAGTAAAACTATGTAAGTATTATGGACAATGTGCTTATATTATAGTATTGAAACAAAGCACTTAATGCAGAAACTTGTCACCTTTTATTATCTTCTTTTACATATGATAAAATTAGATAATTACTACTCAAGTATTATGGTGAAGGCAGGATTTTTTACAGTTGCAGCTGGATTAAGTGGAGCTCATTTGTAACAATTTTGTATAAGGTCTGCTGATTATCCAATACTTTGATGCATGAAAAAAATATACGAGTACAAGTACCTCAAGTTTGTACATGAATTAATGTACTTAGTTACACCTAGCAGGTAGGTTCTTTTCTTTAACAACAAAGTATCACGTCTTGCCTGATTTTGGACTTTCTAAGTCCGATGTTATCGTCATCTTCACCAAAAAGAGGAGCGTCCTGTGAATCCTGGACACATTAAAAATCACATTAGCAGCTTAAAGCGCGCAGACACAGTATAGAGTTTAGACGCCTAAATTTGGCATTTAAACCTGAAAACGCATTATTATTTAAACTTTCGACAAGTTATATCTAACTCAACAAAAACTGTTTCTTAATAATAAAATAATAATAAAAAAAATCAAATAGAAAACAAAAACGAAACTCGATATATATCACCTGTCTCTGCATTTTGACACTTCGGGATGTATTTCCTGGTGACGTGGTTGTAAACAAGATAGTGTGCTAAGGACCCCAAGAAAGAGTGGCGCTGAATTTGCCTGACTTAAAAGCAAACCTGCTCAAAGGTAAGGCCAATAATTTTACCATACCGGACATAAATAAATAAGCTTTTAATATCTCCCAAAGCCTTTATGTAAGCATATTTTTCGCGTTTGATTAGTTAATTTTGCAATGCTTTTTCATGGCAAACAGTAAGAATTGTATCCAGAAATTGTTCCAATTATCAGTTAGTTGATTTTTTTCTCGGTTAAATTAATTGAAAAGAAAGCAATTAGTTTTCAACATGTTTCGAAAACTCTAATTTATGCCCATTATTACTTCTTAAAATCGAGGCTGACATCCTCAAACTGAAAAAGAAAAATTAAAAGAAAAAAAAATTTTTTTGTTATTTCTGCTTGAAAATTCCTTTTTTAAATTTTAATTAATAAATTAATCTTTTATCAAAATGTTAATTTTGTTTATGTCGGTTGACTCATCAATCAACTGACTTAATGTTGATTAATAATAATTTTGCTTATGAAAAACAAAATTTTCACTCGCTGCCAATATTGGCATAAAATATTGACAAGCAAGCCTTAGCTGCTTTCAGACTAGCTTAGGTACTTCAAAACTGGTGATTTTGATCAAAGTTTTTGCATATGGGAGCTATTCAATACACTTACTACAGGTATCATTAATAATAATGATAATAAAATTCAAGAGACAATAAATAATTCTGTTTACTCAGCTTATTGCATTATTTGATTTTATTTTGTGCATTCAGGGGCTAAAGCATAAAACCAGCCAAACGAGATTAACTTCACAATCAATATCTTTAATTTAGAAAATAACACTTTTAATACATTTACATTATCATATATACAGGCTCTTATGAGAGACATCAAAAAGATGATATATCAGTCATTATCTACTTCATAAATTTATAGAGCAGTAACAAAGCATAATCAAAACAAACTTCAATTTATATAAAACAGATTAATAATGTCAAAACAGTTGGCTGTACACATCGTATTCTTCTGCATTGTTATGAGGTCAGGAAAACCTCAAATAGACTGGCAACTGAATGCATGCGGTAAAAGATGGCAAATGGAAGTCCGATATTCACAACAGCAGCCCACATGTTGAATTGGAAGAATTCAGTTTCAGAGTCATGGTCAAACTGGGGACGGGCACCGAATGCAGGCATGATCCACAGCTGTCAAGAAATAAGCAAGAGATAAGCTTGAGTATTTGGTTGAATTTTACAAAACTGAACTTGAGAGTGAGAGGAAAATGGTACTCACTATGATGTTGCCCAGCAGCAGAAAGGCACAGACCTCCTTTAACACACGTCTCTTCCACAACAACTTGTGTCGGTGCTCAGCTGTGTGGCCATGCAGGCTTTTTGCTGGGAGCACCGGGCTGGGCTTTGTGTCCTTTTCAGATTCCTTAATGTCGCCCAGCTCTTTGCCGGGCTGCAGCACATATGGATTTGCGACCACAGAGATCACTGGGTGCACCTCGTGGAAGGGCTCCCGGTGCAAACCTTCGATGATGAAAAAGTTTTGCAGGCCTAGTTGGATCACCATCAGCAGAGCCCCGGTCAAATTAAGCCTGTTTAGGTGCCCTTTGGCTCCGGTTGCCACCATGGCTACAATACTGAAATAGCTGATGATGAACTGCCCCAGTGAGGCTCCCACCAGCAGCCCCACATCCAGGCTGCGTGTGGGGTTTTTATCTGAGTTGTGATCCCTGTGATCCACCTTGTAGATGGCACAGCCAATCACAGTGGACACAGACATCAGGATCAAAATCACTATATTCATGACAAAGTGCATCATCACTGCTTTGTCTCTTTTGTCCTCATAGCTCTTATATTTTTGCATTTCCATCTCATAAACGATGAAGGTTGCCAAACCTGCCACCACTAAGAGAACTCCTGTCAAAGGACCGACAAATATACCCCTCAGGCTGAATTTGACATGGTGGTGGTTGTGCTCGTCTACGACTCTGCCGACATTTTTCCACATGACGTAGGCCATGGCAGAGGCAAACAGACTGTACTCGATGTTGAAGG
>JAQNCA010000011.1:2436432-2453658 GCA_029783725.1 Acanthurus tractus
CCACACAACTAGATTTGTAGAGAGGGTGAGCATCATCCCACAGCTGCATAAAATAATGAGAGGAAAGCAACAGTAAAAATGAATGTCATGTTTGTATGCCGTATTTAGAATATGAGTATTTTAATTTATTAAATTTTATCCCATATTAAGGGTTAGGATTGTTTAAGTAGTCCTGGCAAAGCATTAGCAGTTTTAAAGAATTAGGCCGTAAATAGGTATCAAATAAGTATCCACCAAGTAGTCTCACTTTTTATTTAATTTGATTTTCAGACAAAAAAATGTATTACTTTTCAACAAACAAAGCAGTGAATCAGCAGAAACTTATCTGCAACAATTTTGATAGTCATTTTATGAAATTTTGAGCGAAATGACAAAAATGTACTGTTTCTGCTTCAGCGTTTTTGAACAGCAGCTGATTCTCTTCATTCTCTATTACAGCGTTTTATTATTTATTGACATTTTATCAACCAAACATTAAGACCACCTATTCATCAAATAATGGGCAGATTAATTGATAAGGAAAAAATGAGTTTCAGTCCTATTAATGAGTCATGAAAAACCCTAATATAATAATGTAATATTTTAAGATCTGACAATGTAGAGGAAATTTTGAATTTTGGCAGTGAGACAACATCAGTGTTGTGCCAGCAACTTGGTAACAGATACCTTTAGGGAGAGTATTTTAACAATGAAAGAACAATGGGAGGAATCCATTAATCGCTCACCGTGTGATGTTCTTTTGTATCTGCACACAATCCTTGGAGTGGACCCAGAAAAAGTAGGTCTGCAAAAAAATGGTACAGTTTCATTGCATTTCATTATAATGACACATTTGATACTTGTGAATTTTGTAATTTGCATTTTTTGGCTTTTTTACCTGCACAATAATGAAAACAAGCTGCACCACAGGGAATGCGACCTTAACAGCGGACTCGCAGTGGAGGTAGCCCCCATAGCTGGCTATCTTAAAAATATCCATGATAATGCTCAGAAGTCCAAATAACACAAGTCCACCTGAAGGAACAAGGAATAAAATAACAGAAAAAAATCATTAAAGCCAATCAGAATTGCTTTTTGATATCAGACAATTTTAATTCTGAAGCAAATAGAAAATGTACTCACTCCTAAGCCATACAGGTCCAGCATGGCTGTCCTTGTAAACAACAGCATTTTCTTTCCTCGCCATGTAGACTATATAATAAATCATCCAGATGGAGGTGAGGAGGAGAAGGATGATGAGGAAAATCTGCAGGTCAGGGCTGCCGATGTTTACATTCTTGTAGGCAGTGCCGCTGGCCAAGGCACAGCCGAGGATCAAAATGTTGACACAAATGATCCCAGACAGCATCCATCCCCAGTTACGACCCTGTTCCTTGACAACTCCGCTGGGGGAGACGTTCTGGTGGGGCTCATATGGGCTCTCTGCTTGCACTGCTGCACCGGTGTTGTTGGACAGGTGGGCCTGCTCGGCCTCTGTGTCTTTCGCCGTCATCCTGCATGGCTCACAGGGATTTCCATCGCTCAGACAGCTGCACGGATTACCAGCATTCAAACACATGGTTCTCCTCTATACAGTCTTCCCACAATGACTCGGTCGCTGCTTCTGGCTCCCTACGAGACATTACAGGTTTAACAGCTACACCCACTCATTGACTCCCTTTAAAGACAGATCCCGCCCAAGTGAAACCTTTCCATGGGCACAAGATCAGCATAATTGTCACCCTTGGTGGTACACAAAAGAACTGCTTCAAATCAACAAATGGGATTTAATTTCCTAGTTTTAGCATGTTAACAGTGCTGGATCAAATGATAATACACAAACATGTTTTCATGGATTAGCTGTGCTTTTTTCTTGAGGGAGGTTAAGCTGCATTATAAATCTCCATCTCAGATAAAATTACGAATGACATCATGCCAGATGAAACAAACATAAAATAATGTCAGAATGGCTTTTGTCAATTATTAAAATCAAGCTCTTATGACAACTACACAAAGCTGGGGACCATCAGAAAAGAAAGAAAAGTTTCAGGATAGCTGTTAACCTACCTGATGCAGTGTGATTCTGAAAGCAGTCTGAGCCGGCATGGCTTTTTATACGCTTTCTAAAACACGGTAGTTTACTGTACAAAGAGTCATAAATGTCAATAAATCTGTTATGAACAGCGCCATATTATCACCAAACACACCATGTTTTGCACAAAATATTCAGGTAAAGTTCAAAAGATGTTTCCAGGAAAAACTTTTTCTATCTAACTCCAAAATACAAGGAACCGGTTTCTTTTCTGATTAGCAGCAATTTTTTTTTCATGATTATTATACAATACAATTTATCTGTTGTATAAGTTTCAACTCAAAGCACAAAATAAATGTCAAAATAAATGATCTTGTTGCATTTCTAAAAATTGTAGTGGAGGCTCTGTGGGTTATTTTGTCTTTGTATAATTCAACCTGATTCCTTTTTTAACCTGCAGCTGGCCACCTGCAGCTCCGCCTCACTATCTAAACATCATGTCAGTTCTCTGAATAAGCATTGCATGCATTCTGATTCAGTGCTTGGGAAATGCTCTTTGTTCTCATGGCTCATTACAGAGTTGTGTTTCTGTATCTTGTCTCCGCAAAGTGCCCTGAGGTGTAAAACATAAAAGCCTAGCCATTGTAGGAATATCTGCCTATTGTAAAGGAAGTTTCAACTGGGTAGGATGTCTGAGAACTTCAGTCTCTGGTGTGACTGTGCGTATTTTAAATCCAGAATGATTTTTTATCCTTCTCATCAAGGTGCGGCAGAGAGCAGAGAGGTATTTTTCTTTCTTGCAAAACCATAGTGCTCTCGGAATCCTTCTTCATCTGCAATTATGTTCCTACCTATCAGCAAAGGAAGAGAACAATGGTTTATTCAAAAGAATGAGGAAAAACAATGACGCTGTAACAGTAACTAGCAGCACTGTCATTCTTCCCTGTGTGTCAGTCACAATGAGACATCTCCAGGAAAACTCTCCTTTTCTCAAATGTCTGCACTTGACATTTCCTGTTTCAACAAGTTTATGTAACTGAACATTTTTACCACAGTGGATGATTTGTCTTTTTGATGAATGTGTTGAATGAATCAGTGGCCTGTTTTACAAGGTACACCTAGCTAAAACTAATGCCCTCTAATAGGTCCTGCAATAAATCCTGAAATCACGAAGGGTACAGTGTTCGGTCCCCTGTTCGGTTTTATTGCAGCACTGACTGCATTAGTTTTAGCTGTGTTAAGGCCTATACTTAATAAACTGGCAAATATTAATTGTCTCTTTTATTAAGTTCTTACTCAAAGCTCCAGAAACATCTGGTGGGAGATCAAAAATTATCCAGTGAAGTAAAATTCAAACACCCTGCATATGACACTAAGTGTTATAATGAGCGGGGCATTTTTCAATAAAAGTACCTCAGTTGGGTAGATTGAGTCAGAGGTGGCTGACAGTGTTTCTTATTTTGGGGGATTTGTCGTGTGGTGACCAGAATAGGGTCCCCAGTGTGTGATGGACCCCCTCAGCCACCAGGAGCACTGTTACCCACACTGTGCGCATCTGGGCGTCCCTGGTTACCACCGACGCGGTGTGTCCGTAGCCTTTTCACCGACCAGGAACGACTAACTGCGGGGGGATCGGCGGCGCAAACCGGCACCTCAGCCGGTCGTTCTTCCTCCCGCGTCAACGCTGCGTGACGGCGATGATGGTGGCGGTGTTGTTGAAACGCAATGGAGTAGAGCCGGTGGGATCGATTATGCACCATGAATGACAGGTACCACAAGGCGGCCCGGGACGGCTACCTGGACCTGCTGAAGGAGGCAACCCGCAAGGACCTCAACGCGCCGGATGAGGATGGCATGACCCCGACGTTATGGGCCGCTTATTACGGCAACCTGGAGGCTCTGCGGCTGATCGTGGCGAGGGGGTGGGTAAAAAATCGTGGATGCTCCCAGCGAGGGTGCGCAACATCTCACTGCACAGATGGCTTTAAATTTTACTTAAATACATAAATCATCAGTCATCCGTGTTGGCTAGAGTAAAATTTACAAAGAAATTTCTGTCACAAAAGGCAGACACACAATTGTGAAAGATACAGTTAGGATGAAAATAAAATAATAAACTATTTTAGTGTAATTTGGGCTGTTGAACTACATAAAGTCATGTTATTGAAGTAACTAACCACTTACAGGGAAGGTTACCCTGTTGTTTAGGACACCACTTGAGTTTTAACCTCTCCAGAAGAGAGGACAGGCCCTGCAAACTCACTGTCCTCAAGCATTGCTGGCCAAGAAAAGCACCTTTAACCACATAACCTGTTTGGTAGCTATCTAGTTGTACTCTTACGCAGGTAGGAAACTTCAGGTGGAGCTGACACTAAAATGTTTCTGAGAAAAATAGACCCACATGTCAGCAGGCTTTTATCCACCCTTTTTATGCCACTGTCCTTGTGAGAAGAGGGTCAGGGACTCTACCTGATCAAAGATACCAAAAGTTTTTTGTCATCTGATGACAATAAACTTTTTTAAGCTCAGTTCATCACTATAGCTATTAATATGATTAGTTTGACACCCAACACATTTTTATGTCTATGTTTATGTTAGAGTCATAAAGCAGAGAGTTGATCCATTAAAAGGACTTTAAAGACTTACTGTATAAACAATATAACCCACTCCTAAATCATGAGTCAGTCATGTGTAAGAGAATTTGTCATTTGACGATCATCACATTACATAATGGTGATTATTAGTTTCTTTCAGTCATGACAATAAGAGGGACGTGTTTTATGAAAAAACAAGACACAAATCTAGGAGCCTTAATTATGATTTTAAAACTGATCCTTCTACAGCAGATCGAGTGATTGTATTCATGAACAGTTGGAACGAGGAAGCTCTGAACAGCCCATTCCTCATCTTTTCTGGCTGACCTGGTTTGCTTGTCACTGGGCAATGGGCCTTTCATGAATCCACTTAATTAAAGGAAGTTTGTGAGAAAGTTCCTGTAATAGTGAGACAGCGTCTTTCATTAGTGCTTACTGCAAAATGTGAAAATTCAAGAGAAGCAAGATTTTTAAGAAACACATGCAGCAATGCAAGAAAGGCTTTCAGTGTTACATTATAAAACTAAAATCCCTATTTCCCACAAGGTGAGTGAAAATGGGTTCTAGAGGCATTTAGCTGCCAGGGACATGTTCCTCTATTGATAACAGAACTGATTGACATGAAGTACTTAAACTAAACATTATTAGCTGCAATAATGTTTCACAGAGGCACCGAACTTGTGAGACCCTGTGAGATAATGAAGAGAAGTTGGAAATTTCATGGGAAAAATACCTCACAGTGCTATATTTGGGTAGTATATTAAACCAGACGGCCTGCAGTAACATCAAGCTGTCAAGCGAAGACACAAACAGCCCATAATGTGATAAGAACAGGGGAGGGAAAAGTTAGCACACACATCAGCCCTGCAGGCAACATTTTACTAGGACAGACATAAATTATCACACATAAAGCTATCTACCATAAAACTAGCATGTTGTATAATCTAAAGATGATAAATATTTTAACCTTGATTTCATTAAAACTAATTGCTGTTTATCTTTAAAAGTCACTTTATAGCATTTTATGTTCCCATGTAACAATGACAGTGCGATTCTGTGTTTGATTTGAATAGTTTTATTGTTTGCAGCATACTTTCCATCATGCACACAGATGACAGTCGTTCACAACCTACATTTGACCTAAAGCAACCCCAGCTGCTAAACATGCTTTTGTCTTTCTTCCAGTTCTTGATACAGGGGGCTGAAATCAGAGTGGGACTTTGCTAATCGCTGCCCAGGTTTGGCCTGGCAGATCTGACGTAAAACCTTACAACGTAATCCATCAATTATACATTTGAACTTCGACATTGGCTTCATGTCTGTCATTTTAAATATGCAGCAGTTTGCACAAGGCTACATTAAAAGAAAGAGACAAGACACATGACAGTTCAGTAGATTTACCAAATTCAGGGGGTGTGACACCGCTCTAAACTGAAAAAAATGCAGAAATATTAAGTTAAAAAATGTTCTTTCAGTCTTAAGTTGCGATGACTAAAAACCAAACATATAAAGTATATTATGAATAAGTAATCCTGCTTCTCTATTCGAACGTTATTGATTATGACAAAGATGCTTGACTATGCTCCAGTTTGAACAAAATTTTGACAGCGTGCAAAAAAAGGAGCTTTTCTAGACCTGCATTTCAGGCTTACGGTGGGATGAGAAAGTAATAAGCTTCACACACATCTGCCCTTCACATCTGTCATCCACATCCTCCAACCAGCTGCAGTGCTGCACATTTTGACTTGAGGAATTCAGTGTGAAATTACCAGACATGGACAGTGGTACTTTTGTGGGTCAGGCGCTACCCAATTGGCCTCACTGAAACTGGATACAGGTAATGTAGCAGTGGTGCTGGTCATATTACAAACCAACAGCAACAGTGCTGCACACACAAAGGCAGCCCTCAGGTTGTGGACTGTCAGCCAAGGGTAAATGTTGCTTTCATTGTGAGTTTTAGCCCCTGCATGACAGTAAATTCCTCATTAAGGGTATTTTTAATCAAGCCCTCATATTTGCTAATTGGTCGAAGCTTTCAAAATATTTTACCAACATAAGATATATGGTTGCAATATGGTGTTTAGACTGTAAATTATTTACTAAGCCCTCACAAACAACCCATGTATATCTAGGTCAGTGCTAAATATATTAGAAAATCATATGCCTACTCATAAGTGAGTCATCTAAGCACAAGACCAAGGAGGTACTGTATCCATAACCTTTCCAGCAGTCTGAAATAGAAATGAAAATGTTTATTTAGTAAATCTGATACAAGTTCTCTGAATCCAAAGGTTGCAGCTGACATCTTTTCTTTTGCCAACAGAGGAGATCCTGACAAGTGTGACATATGGGGGAACACGCCGCTCCACCTGGCGGCTGCCAATGGTCACCACAACTGCCTTTTTTTCCTGGTGTCTTTTGGTGCCAACATATGGTGCCTGGACAACGACTACCACACCCCGTTGGACATGGCCGCCACAAAGAATCACATGGATTGTGTCCGTTACCTGGATTCTATCGCCGCCAAGCAGACGGCACTCAACACCAAGTTGGTCAGCAAGCTGAAGGACCGGGCGTTTCGCGATGCTGAGAGACGAATCAAAGAGTGCATGAAGATGCAGAAGAAACACCACAAACGCATGGAGCGGAAGTTTCATAAGGATGCGTCTGAGGCTTCTGCATCAGATGTCATGAGCTTTTCCAGTTACACCAGCAGCTCTCTCAGCCACAAGCTGCGCAACCTGAATGCAGCCACCATCAGTGTGCCATATTCTCAGGTGAATGTTTTTTTTTGTTTGTTTGTCTACTTAAATGTAGTTTGTTTTGATGTATTTTTTGCATCGTCAACACTGCATAACTTATCTAAACTAACCTAAATGTTAACAGGGTCACAATGAAAGTGCGAATGTACTGATGTTTAACAGGAACTATTTTCACAATCTTGTGTTAACATTTCAACATTTGATTAACACTCAAAAGAAAACAGCCCTTTCACTAGGATGAAAGGATTGAAATCTTTTATTTGTGATTGTAGCTAATTGTTGAATTATATGTGTCATGTTAGGCTACTCTCCATGCCACAAACCGAGGGAAGACAAAAATTCAGAAGAAGCTGGAGAAGAGGAAACAAGGCGATGGGACCTTTAAAATCTATGAGGATGGGAGGAAGAGTGTGCGCTCCCTCTCTGGACTTCAGCTGGGGAACGATGTCATGTTTGTCAAACAGGGGACCTACGTCAACCCAAAGGACCGTGGCCGTCGCAACATTCGAGACATGTTCCCAAGAGACAATTACGATGCCATTTCTCGTGCCATGAGTGAGCCCGACCTGCACGGGCCTGATGTGGACTATTCTGAGATCAGCACTGACTCGGGACACGATTCCCTGTTTAACCGTCCCGGCCTGGGCACCATGGTCTTTAGGAGGAACTATGTGAGTGGGGGGATGTTTGACCTCAGTGGCCGGGATGAGGCCAGTGTACACCAGTCAAACAATAATGTGCGTTTACGCAGTCGGCTGCAGCAATATCCGAGTCTAGACGGAGACAGCATTGGAAGTGCACGCAGCCTGCAGGAGAGGAACTTCGAGGAGCTGCCATGGGAAGAAGTGGAATTAGGGCTGGATGATGATGATGAGCCTAACACAAGTCCTCTGGAGGTCTTTCTCGCCACACAGAGCATGAGCGAGTTTCTCTCCATCTTTAAGAGGGAGAAGATTGACCTTGAAGCACTGTTGCTGTGCTCTGACCATGACCTTAAGAGCATCCATATCCCCTTAGGACCAAGGAAAAAGATCTTAGATGCATGTAAGAGACGTCTAGAGACCATAGAGGACCCCGACTGTATCGAGGACACTGAACTGTGAGTGATGAGATTTTCAGTTAGATAGTGTAGTAAAGAAGTATATGGACATAATAGTTATTTGTCATGTCATCTTCAGTCACAACAGCCCAATTGCCAAAAAAAGTTGGCTTTTTATGCCAGTACGCACCAAGCAAAAATTAGATTCTAACTTAGCGTTTCTGCAATGTTGAAACTTTACGATCTTATTTCTTGATTTCTATTTTTATGTTGTGACAAAGTTGTGGTTAAGGCCTGGTTGGGTTAGGCACAAAAACCAGGAACAGATTGTCTTTTGGCTTGAAGTACCAGGGTTTTTTTCCTATAAGCTCAGCTGGAAAAAGACCAGACAGTAATTTGACAGTGGTCTCAAAGTAACCGCCTATAGTGGTCTGGCTGCGACTCACTGAAAGAAGACTGTGGGTATAAACCTAGCTTTGTGATTATATTCTCTTCCACTTCATGCTGGTCATTGTTTTGGGTGCATCCGGACTTAGCACCGCTATTGCCATTGGGATTTTATTAAAAAAAATGTTTGTTCTTCTTTAAATTAATCCCACAAAATGATGAGAATAAATGATCATTGCTGCAGCAAGACCTTTCTGTAGCGCTGACACAGTACAGTTGAAACTGTGCTGGCTATGCAAGACTATGCCACCACCATTCCCTCCTTATTCTAATGAGAAGGTCAGCTCCTCCACATGCCATCTGAGCTACATCACTTTGATAAGTATTGTAGAAGCATCGATGCGATACAGCTGGAATGTAAAAACTCAACATATTTAAAGTTTGCAGAAACTCACAATGACAACATTTCATTCTAGTGAGTGGGCTGCTCACAAACACGCTGTCTTCTCTTGTCTCCATTTTGTTCTGCAGATAATGAAGGTTGTTGTAGATGTCCCTCCTGCTGTGTGCTCATCCAGCCCTAAAGGTCAGTGGAGCTTTGTGGAGTGAATGTCACACATGGACACGGAGGACTCCATGATTTACCTCTCCTGGTACCTTAGTGGTAACAAAGCAGAAAGGACACTGTCAGCATATATTTGTCAAGCAGGAAGAGATGAATGTAGTGGATTCATAGCAGGAATCTTTTACAGTGTCTTGTTAACCTCAGGAGGATTGTTAAAAAGTATCTCTGTACATTGGTTGGCTCGAGCTCCTGCGCTGCATGGTTTAACAAACTGAAAGCCAGTGTGCGTTGCATAGTAATTGCATGCTATGTTGCATTGTTAACAGAGGAGCTGATTGTGGGGCCTGTGTCCCCTAAATGTGTTTGCCCCCATGGGGTAATTCCTACCAACTCATGTGCCTGCATTGCCCGTGCCTGTGCATTTGCTTAAAATGTTGTTTGTCTTGAATACCTTTGGCATCAGTTTAAATGCAACTTTATTTTTAACTGTTTCAATTACATTTTCTCACAGAGCTGCTAAACTGTTTCCATACTTTTATTTCATCTCTATGCATGTTTACACTCAGCAGGCCATGTCAGTCCAGGCTGGGCTTACTGACAATAAAGTCCAACTGTTTATTTAGAATACTATTAAAATTCACTGTAGTGTTGTAAGCAATGTAAAATCCCAGTATGTTTAGCTAATTTTAAAATATAAATACACAGTATAACATGTTGTGACTAATTATTTTGCATGTTCAGTCTCTCCTGTAGATTTATGAGTCTCCATTTATCACTATTTCTCACTCTTCATAAATTGTCATTCTTGACATCATAACAGTCTTCCAACTCGAGCATAATTTAATGTTTACCTTGTTTACTCTGTACATTTATGAAACAGGGCCATATACTTTGAGGTCCTGTTCTCAGTCATATTTCTGGGAATGTTGCGAACTGTGAAAGACAGCAACAAAGTTTTAATGTCGACAGTTACACATGTTAGAATGTTGTTGCTTTCTGAAATTTCAGTGTTTTCTAGATTGCTTCACTTTTTCTTGGCAAAAACAAAAATTGAAATAAAATAAAAATAGATCAAATAAAATCTAGTAATTTCCACCAGAATCACATACATGTTTAGTTGTGTAAGGAGGCCTTTAAGCAGTTAACTTTTAACAATTAAATCTTAAATAAAATATGTTAAATTCTCAGTAAATGTGTGTAGAGTTTTATTCGGTAGCTAGTTACAAATTTAAAAAGTTCCTAAAACCCCAGTGTAACATAAATAAACACTCACTTACCGTATACGTCAATTAATTTGCCTCATACTTATGCATACTTTTGTCTGACTAATATGCAATGGTGTATTTAGACACAAATTACATATTGAACATTTTTTACAGATCAGTGAACATCCTGTCTCAGTCGTGACTTGTTTATAGAGACATCATTTTTGTCAAAACTTTGGTGTGTGTGAGATAGACAAAAAGACTGGAAAATCCTTGTTTTGCCATCTTCATTCACTGTGTTAATCCTCACAGGCTTCTCACACACAAAACACAAACTTCATTCCTTCCTCCTAACTGCACGACATGAAGCCAGGAAGTTGTGCCGTAGATAAGTGGTGTTGTCTGGAAGCTCCGTGCCTCTTATGCAACATTGTTATCAGATGGAAACACTGCAGACGCTTCCATCCTCATACTATCCAGATGATACTATACACAGACTTTACTGATCTCTAACTCTGCTTTAATTTTTTTATTTTATTTTCACCATTATGGTTAAGAAAAACATCTTTCCCCAAGAATGAAACATCAGTAAAAAAAAAAGCCAGGCTGTTTACATGGACAGAATGATACAGAGGATGTTCATTGTGCTCCCTGGCTCAGTTAGAATACGCTCGTCATTTCCTTCCCTCATCTCTGTAATCTGCTTTGTCTTAGGCTTAGTGAAGTTTGATGCAGAGCAGAGAGTAAAACAGGGGAGGGGTGAAAAATGAAAGTTCTTTTGAGGTCAAAATTCCTTGGGCGTGGTTTTCAATTCTTTCCTCATGCACTCTGAGGGTCTCAGAAGAAGCAGGAAAAGCAGCTGCAAGTGCAGAGCATGCTTAACCAAAGCAGGCTTTAGATAGGTAAAGGAATAGAATCAAACATGGCAACTCTTAGCAGCAACAGTGAGGACAATTTGAAGGAGAGTCAAGAAAACATAGAGGACAAACCAGGGGATCCTACCACTGAGACATCGGACGCACTGCACCCACAAGATGTGCTATGTGACTCCTGCATTGACAGCCCCAGCAAGGCTCTAAAATCCTGCCTGACCTGCCTCGTTTCTTACTGCGAGGCACATCTCAGACCCCATCTGGAGAACGCCAAATTTCAAAATCACCGTCTGGTGGATCCCCTCCACGACATCGACTGTCGGACCTGTGAGGCTCACCAGCTTCCTCTGGAGCGCTTCTGTCTGACGGACGGCTGCTTTTTGTGTCTGGGGTGTGAAAACCAGGAGCACGAGGAGCATGCGACTGCATATGTCGGAGAGGCACGCTCACAGATTGAGGTCTTTACACAACACACAGAAAAATTGATTCAACATGGAGCCTTTAAACATGTGAAATTAATAACCGTTGCTTTTTTTAGTGTTTCATTCATCATCAACAAAAGGGCAAAATATTCATTCAGAAAATGTCGGTAATATGGCCTTGTGCAGCATTTGCCACAGTTGTGTTCGTGAATGTTTGTAGGCTGAGCTGCAAAGGGAGCAAGAAGAGATCAGTCTGAGAGCTTCAGAAGCTGAGAAGGCAATTAACAAGCTGCAGAGCAACAAAAGCTTAATTAAGGTATGCTACATGGGCAAATTTTAAGCCGCAGTACATTTTTTGTCCATGAACTTAAAGCATGATAGTCTAGTTTTAAAATGCTTTTCTGATTTCATTACTCCTTAGTTTTTCTCTTTTCTCTCTGGCCCCTCAGGAATCAGTTCAAGAGGTTTGCACTATTGTGGAACAGCAGTTTGCCAGGCTGCAAACAGCCGTAGAGGAAGCCAGAAAAGGGGCAGTGGCGGTGCTGGAAGGGCAGCAGAGACAAGCCCTCAAACAGGCAGAGGGCATCCAGGCACATCTGGAGCAGAGAAGAACAGAACTGATGAAAACCTCAGCTCAAATGAACAAACTGTCCAGGAACAAGTCTGACGTTGACTTCCTGCAGGTATAAAACATGAAATATTTAAATAATGATAAATGAGTAGAGAAATTACCCAGAGGGTGTGACACGATTTTGTTCAGAGGTCTTATGTGATCTGGGATTAGCACATGATGTTCTCTGAGACAAAGAGTTTATTCAGGACGTCAGTGTGTTGATAGTGTACACAGAACAAGCACTAAGAAATTTTAGCAATTTCACAGAGAAAAGTTCTGGATCAGAGAAAATGAGCTGCTTGTTATATAACAGCTTTTTCTTCACGTCACATTACTTGATACATGTGTCCTCTTGTTATGCTTGTCTCAGGAGTTCTCAGAGTGGAAAAAAAGGTCGACAGATTTCTGTCTGCCAACTGCGCACATCAACCGAATGGACCATCTGACCTCTTTTGTCCAGGTCGTAACTGATGCCACTCAGGAACTATGTGACCTGATCACCTCCTCCTACCAGGAAAAACTGAGCGTGATTTGTAAAAATGGTGAGTGTGTTTCATAATGTGTACTTGCATCATCTGGCTCCTCCTGAAAAAAACATCTGAAATATTTCAACAATAATTAGACAGGTTGCTATGAAAAGCATGTGGATGTTTGCCAGACAATATGACCTACTGACTCTTCCTCCAGCAGGCTTCAAAACCAATAGCATTCCCAGCTTGAGCTGTATTTTGTTTTTTTGCGCTAATAAGCAACTTTTAGCATGTTGCTATGCTTAAGTAAGATGGTGAGCAAAGTAATAATATACTTACTGAAAGTGTCTATATACAAGATTTGGAGAGGTTGCGGCTTGCAAGTGGCTCATCCACTCATCAGAAGGTCAGCGGCTCCTCTAGTCTACATGTGTGTGTTGATGTGTTTCTGAAGAGCAGGTTAGCACTTAGCCCTGTGGGAGAGCTTTCAGTGGTCAACAGTTTTATATACTATACAAAATACAGTCCACATACAAAATGCAGTCTAAATTTCAGATTTGGTTGATTTGGTGACACCAGTGGTTACTTGTGGTACAAGCAAGTGCAGTTTGATACTTCAGGTCACAGAATTGTGAGGGTGAAAAAGTGCCATATATGGTCAATGTCTTGTTTTGTTCAGATTAATTTTGATATATGACCGCAGTCAGCAACAATCTCAATGATAAACACATTGCATTCCCTGTGAATACATCTTAATAAAAGTCAACTTGTATGTCTCCAGTTTTGAGGAGCTGCAGAATAAGAGAGTGATTGGTTTGCTAAGCTGTAACTTATATTGTTTTTACAGGAAATGTTACTAGAGACATCCTGCCCATAATACTACTAATACATAAATTTTACAAGACTTTAATCAGTGCCTCAGTCTCCATTGTGTTATCTTAAAAAATGAAAATCTTTGAGTTAATCATTTTGACATTATACTGAGTAATCTCTCTGCAACATGATCAACTAGGTACTAAATCCTCAGTGCCAGAATCTCAGCCGTCGTCCCTGCCTGATCCTGAGACACGAGAGGACTTTTTGAAATGTAAATATACTTTTCATTGTACCATGTTCATGTGTCATTTATTTTTTTTATATTTGTTGAATCATACTTGTTTGTTTAGCCCAAAAAAAATCGACGACTTGCATTCCCTTGTATTGTAGACTCAAGGAGTTTGACCTTTGACCCAGACACCACCCATCATTTCCTGCGTGTGAGGGAGGACAACAGAAAGCTGACCAACACCAGCCCCTGGCAGCACAGCTACCCAGACCACCCCAGTCGCTTTGAATATTGGCGTCAGGCAATGACATCAGAGAGCGTTTACCAGGGGAGGCACTACATTGAAGCGGAGCTGAGGGGAGAGGGTGCGCACGTCGGTTTCACATACAAGAGCATCGATCGTAAGGGAGATCAGAGCACCAGCTGCATCACTGGGAACGACTTTTCCTGGTGTGTGGGAAGAAACAGCCGAGGTTTCTTTGCCTGGCACACCGGCATGGAGACGCCCTTGGAAGTTACTGACATCACAGTGGTCGGCTTATATGTTGACTTTCACCGAGGCTCTGTGTCCTTTTATGATGTAACAGGTGCTATGAGGCTGCTCCACGAGTACACGGCTGACTTCATTGAGCCTTTATATGTTACAGCCTGGCTGTCAAAAAAAGAAAATGTTGTTGCTTTGGTTGATGAAAAATGATGCATCATTCTGTGTTTTACCAACAAATCTCCTTTCACTGTTAACTGATAAAAGAAAATGTGGGGGCATTATAAATATTTATTGAGGTTACATAACAAGATGCACAAGGTGAAAGTACACATAGAGGTTTTATTTTTACATGCAGGTTGATTGGGGGTTAAATTTACTGCCCCCCTGTGGAGGCTGTGCGGCATAAATGTGAGAAACTCACGCAACAGCAGATGTGTGAGGAATTTACTGCAGTTTTATTGCCACTTTACTGCTCTTTGATGTGAAAGGAATGTGGACAAAAGTACACAAATGTCTGCTTACATTTTTTTATTTGTTTTACGAGTCTGTTTGTCTGGTATTAAAAGCTTTAGTGTCTCAGGATTTTTAAAAGTTTATTTAAGTTGCTGAACTATTAAAAAGCTTTATGGTGGAATGATTGTGTATGATGGGTCTATAATAAAATATCTATATATTCCAAAAATAACTGAGAGATCAGTAAGTTCACTGCAGTCCACTTATGGCATTAAAATTAGTTTCATTCTCGTCATAAGATGGATTTACAAAGTACACACCTGTCTGGGTCAAGGAACTTGAATTATTTGTTTCAGTCCTGTGCAGACCAAGAATATCTGGCAGCCGCTTGGGCTCGTCAAACACGGGATTGTGGTCAAGTGGCCCACCAAGTTCTCCAACATCACAGCTTCTTCTCAAACTGCTCAAAGATGACAGTGGAGGTAGTGATGGCATTTAAACCACCCCCTTACCAATCAGGAGAACCATGATTATAATGAGTGTTATCATAACGAAAACTTCAAACACAACTCCAACCACCACCCCAGCCCTGCCTCCAGGCTGCCTCACTGCTGCCCCTGGAGGAGGCTGGCAATTCATCCCTCATGATGTCCCAGGCCAGAGTCTTTGACTGTTTTTCCATCTTTCCATCCAGGATAACCACCTGAATCTCAGATGAGCTTTCAAAAGGGAGGATCCCTAGCAACTGTTGTGACATGAGGACTCAAGACATGATCAACTGGATGGTTTTGTATTGTGCCAGGACAAGAAAAAGCAAACAATCTGAGAAACTGCAGTCAACCCATGTGTTAGCTGAGACACTGGGACAACTCAGATCTGTCATCAAATTGTTTTTCCAAGCACAGAAACTAATTTTGATATGGATGATAGACTTACTGGAGCTGATGTCCACTCTAACAGAGGAGCTCACAACATAAAATCCAGCTCCTGAACTCAGAACAAGCTCTCCACCATCTGCCAGCTTCATCCGCACAGCATGCGTAAACACAGACACTTTTCTCAGGGCTAAAAACTCCACTATGTCATTACCACAGCTACTTGGTCCCAGTTGGTTATATTCTTGTAGTTGGTGTCGGGAATCAACTGTTTGTACGTGGCGTTCACTGGCCCAACAAGACAGCAGAAAAGAAGCACGTCTGGTGTTTTCAGCGTCCTGAATATTTATGACCGAGAGAGCATCAGGTGAACTTTATGTCCAACTGTGGGACAAACAAGTGTGCACAGCAGAACTGATGGGCTGTAAATCACATCGGCCTGCTCAAACAGCTGACCTGGAAAAGATTTACATTTTCTGATGTAACTGACCTGCTTTAGTTTCAGTCCTCCCCCTATTTTGAAATGCTCCTGAGAATGAGAATATCTTAACATTAATGATCCAAATCTATGATTTTTTAAGTGAGTTAAGTGCAAAACTAACACAAATCTAATAACATGCAGCTGAAATTATTACAAATTCATCTAAAATTGAAATGTGCAGGGAATTTTTTTTTTTTTTTTTTGATGGTCTAAGCTCCT
The DNA here is from genome assembly GCA_029783725.1 of Acanthurus tractus. NCBI lineage: Eukaryota > Metazoa > Chordata > Actinopteri > Acanthuriformes > Acanthuridae > Acanthurus > Acanthurus tractus. Next base: position 2,452,933 of record JAQNCA010000011.1, read on the forward strand.
TTTGCCTGCAGCCTGGAAATTTCACTGCTGTTTTTACTATAAACTGTTATATAAAACAAGCATCAGGAATGCTTCAACAAAAAATTAAACTAAAGATCAAATTCACAGATGTCTTACAGAAAGAAAATGAATCAATTTATCAAAAGAAAAAAAGAATCTTATTCTTATTCAGCTGTAAAACTGATTAATTTATGACATTTCACAACTAAAAAATGTCTGTTAAAGCCTGAAAACTGTCAATCAAGATTATAAACCATAGGGGGCTACAGTTTACCACAATAAGTGAATTAAAAAGTATTTACATAATTACATGACAGTTTGAATTCAAATCCCTTGCTTAGTGTTTGTACATCATTTATTTGACTTTAACACGTGTCAGGTTCAGAGGATCGGGGTTCTACTCAGCAAATTTTACCTAATAAGGCCAATCCTGCTTCTTGGAACGAGCTCCTCTTATTTGCATAACAAATACACACTTACACTTAATACGCACGCCCTCATGAACCTGAACCTGCCCCGAGGCGACGTCTCACCTGTGGCTCGATTACAGTGCTTTTTAATGTTGTTTACATAGAATAACAGTAAAAATGCTTGACGACTGTGACTGCCTTTGAATTTTTTTTTTTTTTTTTTTTTGGGGGGGGGGGGGGGGAGGCAGGTGACAACGGGGTAAATTAATTACCCGTGTTTTTTGTTATTTTGTTAAACATTGTGAAGCGCGTTATT
>JAQNCA010000011.1:2454229-2464237 GCA_029783725.1 Acanthurus tractus
CCCCCCCCCCCCCCCCCCCCCCCCGCCCCCCCCCCCCCCCCCCCCCCCCCCCCCCCCCCCCCCCCCCCCCCCCCCCGACGCACGTGACATCGGCTGAAATTAATTACCCCTGTTTTGTCTTTATTTGGTACACCTTGAGCAGCGCGTTAGTTGACTGCGCAATCTGGTGCGTCGCTTCTCTCTTGTTCTTTCTTTTCTTTCATCTCCGCACGTTTCATCTCTGATACAAGCCTGACTGGCCAAAAGTGTCCTTTTACCCCTGACTGTTATTGTGTTTTTTAAGGACATCATGAAAACTGTAGCTCAGCAAATGTTCCGGACCTGCAACAAACTTTTCGCGAGGTAAATTTGTTGTCATGTGTATGAGGTTGAACACATAACATTTGGATACTTTTTTAGGCATTTTCGTTTTTTGTCAATGGGTCCTTAAAGAGTTTTTGCAAGAAGAGGGCACTAGCTAATTGTATTCGGGTGGTGTTGGCACAGAAAAGTATGGGAATCCCATCGACTACCCAAGTCAAAATGGGATTATTTTCCTTAGACAAAGGCAGAACTTTATCCACTTGTGACTATTTGTAGGAAAACGCTGAATGATGTTGTGGAGGCACATCCATCCAACATTGAGACAGCAGCCCAGATGGAAAACATCCAGCATCTGCCCAGTTCTTCCTGTACTCCAGTGAGAGGGGGAGAGACCGTTCACCACATGGAGGCAGTCATGGAGAGGGCCCACCATGGCGGTGGATGGCTCCTGTCTGGCATCATCTGTATTAACGTCCTAATCCTGGGCTGCGCCCTGGTCAGTGGCAGCGCCTTCAACAGCGTGGCCATCACTGCTGTGCACAGGCAAATCTTCCTCATCATTCTCCTCCTCCTCACAATGCTGTGGATGCTGTTTTACGCAGCCATCACCTCTCGGAAGGATCAGGCAGGCATGTTCAAAGACGGCCATGCGGGGCCTGTGTGGCTGCGAGGTGACATCTTCGTCTTTATTGGGTCTTTGTTTTCAGAGGAGTGTCATTTCAAGGCTTTTAAACTCATAAATGTTTATATTTCAGCCGGACTTCTGCTGTTCGGGCTTCTGAGTCTCCTCATGGACGTCTTCAAGATCGCAAACTATGTTGGCTACCTTCACTGTGATTCTCCAGTTAAAGTCGCCTTCCCTGTTGTGCAATCTGTGTTTTTGTTTGTCCAGGTGGTTGCATTTTAGTAACACACACTTTGTGCACTGTAAGAACACAACAGGCTCACCTGCACTTTTAATTAAATTTGGAAAAACTTAAAAGATCCTGTCTTGTTTATAGACGTGCTTTCTTTGGATTCATGCAAAGGACTGTGTGCAGCAACACACAAATTTCACAAGGTAAATTCTTTTTTTATTTTCCACCAGAATGTCTACCTTCAATCTTGCAGGACACTCATGTATTTACTCTTGTAGGTGTGGGCTTACTCTAACGCTTTCAACTAACCTGGTGGTGTGGATGGCAGCTGTGACCGAGGAATCGATTCACCAAACAGAGATTCCTGCTCTAAACGTCAATGTCTCACACAAGATGTATAGAGGTACACAGGCACAGTTTGTGTTCAGTTTAAATCAGTATAATTTATTTAGTCTTTAAAAGAATATAAACTCAATTGTTTCATTCCAGCCAGCTATGGAGATAAGAAGTGTAAATGCAGTCACTCAGCGTGCGACACCTTCAAAGAGGCCTTCTATTATTTGTACCCCTTCAACATAGAATACAGCCTCTTTGCCTCAGCTATGGCCTACGTCATGTGGAAAAATGTTGGTCGACTTGCGGAGCATCACAGTCACCACAGCGTGAAGTTCCGCCCAAAGGATGTGTGTTTTGGACCCGTGATGGGAACCCTCCTCGTTGTTGCTGGACTGGTGACCTTCATAATGTACGAGGTGGACATACTGAAAGAGGACAAAGAGAGTAGAGACAAGGCCTTGCTGATTTATTTTATCATGAACATAGTGACAGTGAGCTTGATGTCCCTCTCAACAGTGATTGGCTGCATCGTCTACAGGCTGGACCACAGGGAGCACGTGTCAGAGAAAAACCCCATGCGCAGCCTGGACGTTGGGCTGCTGGTTGGAGCCTCAATTGGACAGTTCATCATCAGCTATTTCACCATCGTGGCCGTGGTGGCGACGGGAGCCACAGGGTATCTGAACGCCCTCAACCTGTCCGGGGCTGTGCTGACGGTGCTCCAGCTGGGCCTGCAGAACTACTTTATCATCGAAGGCCTCCACCGGGAGCCCTTCCACGTGATGCAGGAAGCAGCTCTGCACACAAACGCTCACATCTTCCAAGAGCACGCAGAGATGAGCATAATTATGGAGACCAACAAGTCCAGCTACTTCCTGACTTCAAGTCTGGACAAGTTAAGTTGGAAGAGAAAAGTGCTGAAGGAGGTCTGTGCTTTTCTGCTGCTCGCTAACGTCATTGTAAGTTGTTTTTATGGCTTAATATTGTTTCGTTTACTTTCATTTACAATTTAATTAACCTCATGTGTTTTTTTTTCCTGTTGAAATGTTTTAATGTTGTTCACTCATTCTGCATCCACAGCTGTGGATCATGCCTGCCTTTGGAGCTCGTCCCCAGTTTGATCATCCCATGGAGATAAAATTCTACAAATTCACAATGTGGGCTGCCATTGTGAATATTGGACTTCCCTTTGGGATCTTCTACCGCATGCACTCGGTCGCGAGTCTCTTTGAGGTGTACTTAATCACTTAGATGGACTTTTTTTTACTGTACATATTTATGAGCTAGGGGATTAATTTTATATGAAACTGTAATTTATTCATTAAATGTTTAACTTAACTTTTGTAAATAAATCAATAAAGTTAAATATCATTTTGATTCGCTATTTGTTTTTTGTTTTGCTGACTACATTTAAATCCCCCTATTTAAACTAACATGAGAGGAACCTGTGTTTTTATGCCGAGCTGCACATTGTGGCTATAATATTTACATGTTTTTGAGCATGAAATTTAATTTTAAACTATTTTTGAGCATGACATTTTGTTGGAAATCAAAATACCTGGTCGCTCCAGAAACAAAATCATCAGAGATTTGAGAACACTATCTAATTTAAAACAGAGGTGAAGAAACAGTATATGGGAGTTACAAATAGTGCTAATTGTACCAGTAGGGCATCTGTGGTTCAGGATGTACAACAGAAGGGTTTAAGTCTGAGTGTCTTTGAGCAAAACAGTTTCCCCAAAATGTCTAAACTGGTGTTAGTTTGTCTGTTTCTGACAAGTAAGCTGGCATTTGCTTTGCCCTTAATGTATAAATGTTTGAATGTTGACGTAATTTTCTTAGTGTCTGATAGACTGGAAAAGCCCTACATAAATGCAGTCCACTTACTTAATAGAAAGTCCTACCTGCTTGTCACAGGTTTAATTAAGATCCTTTGCTGGTGAGATTCCAATACAAAAAATAAAATCCATTGCAGTATTTGTTTGACACACTAAATAAAGGGCAGCAGAGAGACTTATTGGGAAAATGGTGGTTAGGTTTATATTGCCGCAGTGTAACTGTGCCCCACCAAAGTCAAACTCTAAGAGTGTTTGCTCAAAAAACAAATACTGCCATCTAGTGACCACAGTGTAAACAGGCAGCTTTTACTTTATACAGCACACTGGGGTCAGGCTGCACATACGGGCACAAACTTTATCGTAACTGCAATTAATCTGGATGAGAAGTGTTTTAATTTGATATCCATCTTTGGTGAGAATCTACATGTTTTGAGAATAAAAGGTGTCTCTTTATGAGCACAGAGTTCAATAATGTGATGGACACTGGATTCACGGATGCATATTAATATATATTTTCAAGATAATTTAAGGAAAATACAATTTTCAACATCAAGCATTGTAAGCATAGCCTGCCAGATCAAAACATAAACCTGGCCATACACATAAAAACATACAATCTATTTAATTGTCAAAATTCTTTCGAGTTACATCATCACATAATCTACAACCATAATAACAGACAACTCATAAAGAGTGCAAATTCACTTTAAAGCATGGCAAGTACGACAAATAACGTGGAACATCATCAATGGAGTGCCGTCAGAGATATGTCGCCAGCCTCTGTTAGAAAGCACCATATCTTCTACACCAAGTCTGACTGAAAATATTTCCTCTCTCACATCTTTGCTGCCAAGAAAAGAGTTAAAACCTTCTTATTGTCATCTCATAGCTTTTACTGACATTCTATGGTCTTTTGGTCTTTGGAAATGAACAAACACAGTTGTTTATAGACAATATTGATGGTTTAATCATCTCCCTTCTCTACCTTAATCATCTGTAGGTCTCCTTAAAGTTGGTGGTGTTAGGGATATGTATTGATGATGATTACGGAGGCAAGTTAAACACAGTGAGGTTTACTGGGAAACCAGCAGATACTGACAGAAACAGGAATCCCGGAGCTGATAAGTCCCATTTAAAGTCTCCTGTCTACATCCTCTGGATCTCAAAAAGTCGCACGTCCGTGTCATACCAGATAGGAGGGTCCACGTTGCTGGGAAAAACAGAATAACATGTTAGTCTTTAGTCAAGTGTGGAAAAGGCTGTTAGCATAAATCTCAGCTCGTGTGGCTGACTCACCGCAAATAGACGACACCCCACATGTAGGTGCGAAACCACATGGCAGTCCCCGCGTTGGCCTGATACTTCCTGATGAGGATGGGGTGAGGAACTGGCAGCAGGCCCACTAACGTGCCATGCTGGAGAAACTTTAGGATCTCTGATTCATCTGTCAGACCCCTGCAGCGAAACGTGCCAGCACACTTTAATGAGGTTATATCTCAGAAGAATCTCAGCAAAAATGTGACTTTTACATGCTCGTACTTGTCGATGCAGATCTTCTCCACCTGAGGAACCAGCACTTGTAGGAGTCGCATGATAGTCTGTAGGGGTAGTTTACACTTCCAGGAGAGGACCTGGAATGTAAAAAAGGTCCAATCTGCTCAGTTACACATTCTGGCATATACCTTACATTTATTAAAAATGTATATTACTGACCCAGTCTGGTGTGGGAGCCCAAAACGATGTCGAAGACGCACTCGACAAACGCCTTCTTTCCATTTCCGCTTCAGTGTAGAAAACATCCTGAAAATATGAAGAATTATATTTACCAACTTGTGCATGCATTTCAACAAACACACAACATACACAATACACACACGTACTTCATTGTCTCGGCCTGAGTTTGACTCTGTGTCACTGGTCCCAGCCACTGCGCTTTGGTCTGAGTGAGCTGTGTGTGGGGAGTCTGTCTTTGGAACTGACACCATGGTGCCATCCTCGGATACCTGGGACTTCTCAGTCAGTTTATCAATGCCTGCAGGAAGACAGGAAAGTAACCATGACGTTAGGGAGTAGTCCAATGAGAGGATGAATGATGAGTTTACAACCAAAGGTAGAAGGAGACGAGTTACACAGTTCTTGTGGCATGCACGTGCAGTTCAATTCTTTACATGACTGTGCAAGTTATTTATTTTATATTTTATGTCTATCATGGGGGCCAATGGTCTCAGAAACAAATACTAAACTAAAAAATATTGACAGTTTTACGTATTCATTGTCTGAGATTCTCGACTATTTCCAAAAAAAATGAGAAAACAGAAAGACTAAAAAAGTATTATCCTTTTTTTAATTTTGAATTTTTTGAAATTTTGAATTTTCTGAAGAACTGACTTGCTGATTCACTGCTGTAAACCAATCCTATATTCTTAAATGTATTAATTATTAATTGTAATGCCATTTCTGAATTATTAAACAGTTCTCTTAGTAAGACAATCATAGCTCTGTTCAGGTCCCTCATAAACTGTAAGCCAACATCTAAGCTTGTATACAGGACAGACATCCTTCCTACAGACAAAAGGTAGTAAGGACTTAAACAAGATTGGAAAAGCAGTGTGAGTTTACTAATGGGCAAGTTTAACACCCAATCACCAACATCAATATGACAGAGTCAGTACCTGGAATAGCGACCAGACTGGCCTTCAGTGTACCAGGCTCTGCCGGCACAGCGGGGTGAGAGCCCTCCATGGACACAGTCTCCTGGGAGCTGGTGCGGGAAATCACATCCGGAGACTTCCTCTTCCTCTGCAAAGCTTTCTGAATGGAGGCAGGATCAGAGGGCAAGTTGGCCAACTGGTGGAACACATTACGTTTGCGGATGATGGCGTATACCAGGTTGCAGTTCCCTTGAGGTGAGATAGGGAGGACAGATTAGTATGTGGGCACAAAAAAAACAAACAAACCCAAAATTCTGTGAGGTGTTGGATTCTTTTACCGTCAAACTGGTACTGGATGATATTGTTGAAAGCCTCAAGAAGGAAGAATACAAGGTGATGGTTCTGAGCTGCAGAGAAAAGGAACCAGCTGGTGGAGAAGGCCTCCAGCAGGTGGAGCAGTTTATTAGCTGCAACCATTGACAGGCTCTTCAAGTAGGGAGAAACTGCAAAAGAGGAATAAATTTTAGGAAAATAACTGTGTTATTAAGGAAAACTACACCAGTTTTTTTTATTATTTGATTGAGCCCCATCTGTTTCTTACGAAATGATACAACTTTTAAATAGTCGCAAATAAAATCAGTGCATTGACAGGCAGATGGCGCCAAAGCATCTCACCGTTTACAACGATAGTTAGAAGGCAGTCAAACAAAGGCTGGAGACGCTGGTGGCCTGTGGTGATAATCTTGTGAAAGACCTAAAAGCAAACACAGTGACAGCTGTGAGCATGAACTGTACAGAAGATAATAAAGATAAAGAAATTGGGCTTGTGTGTTCAGATGATGTAATACAGCAAACATCTCACCACTATGAGCAGGTCAGCATGTGTCCCTGTGAACACTGGGATGTCCATGGGCACATGGATGGAGTAGGGTTTGTTCAAACGCACGCCAAAGTTTCTCTCACCGCTCAGCAGCAGTAAGATGAACACGCCAATGTGCATGAGTCCCACACGAGCTGCAGCCAAGGACAAAAAAAAATTGGGAGTTACTAGACATATATGCTTAGTTCAGGCTTTTTTAATGAAGGGATAGCTCTGGGATGAGACTCACACTGGTCTGCCCTGGCATCGTTCAGAAAGTAAAGTATTGGAACCAGAATATCCAGCACATCACTGCTTTTCAGGACAAAAAACAGGAACTTCTGTTAAGGGAAGAATAAAAAAAGGATCACGTTGAATAAAAGCACAGTTTCTGAATGCCTCATCTTCCCAAAGAAACACAATTTTTCATTATTCTAACCTTGTTGAAGTCACATAGTTTCCAGAAAAGCACCAGCAGCTCCTGGTGGAACTGGATCTTCTTGGTGGAGTTGGGCAGGTAAGTCTGAGCCAAAGGGTTGGTCAGTAGACGAGCGAGGCCTTTTAATACAAAGTCAAAATCCTGCCAATGGAAGGACAGAAGGTTGAGTTATTACCATCTTTACAGGGAAGATCCTTGTGTGTTTTATAGAAATTATGATGGGCATACCTCCTCTCTGTGAATCCTTGACAAATAATTCACAAACAAGTTTTCAGGGCCTGTAGTCTGCGTGAAGATAAAGAGATTTATTTGAATGACACTAAATACAAGCCATGTATTCATTAGATTGATTTCTTCGTGGCTGCCTCTGTGTCCTACCTCTTGTTCCTCCATGCTGGACGGGGAGGCCGGGCGGTGGGGGACCCCGCCGTCATGCTCCAGCGTCACAATGAGGATCTGCACAGCCTGCTCCACCAGCTGCTCCCGGTAGTCCGAGAAGAGCAGATGGTTGTATGGGATGCCGTAGCCCACTGGATCGTAGGCACACACCACATTAAGCAGAGAGGTGAACAGAGGCAGAGCATGTCTAGGGAGAAAGACACGAAGACCATGTTAGATGGTGCGTTAAGTTTCTAACTATTATTCTTTTATGTAAATAAAAGTATCCTTTATTCCTGACAGAACTATTCCATTTTAGTAAACAAAGAAATGATGCAGCAAAATCCACGAGAGAAATAAAAAGGTCTTGTTTGTTTGTTTGTTTACAAGCTTTAAGACTATCAAAGTCCATGTATATGCTTTTATTTTGAAAATTTCATCCACATCTCACTGTCAAACAAGATACCATCCATCTCAAGGTAATTAAGCAAACTCCACTTGTGATGAAGACCATGAGAGGTGCATGAAAGCTCAGACCAGATCTTGCCTTTCATTGGTGGTTACCCATTACCTATTTTCTGTGGAGCAGAAGAACGTCACCCAGGGGTTGAGGACGTTGTTGTCCGTCGACGGAGGCAGGTACATGGCCTCTGAGAAGCAGGTCAGCAACAACCTCAGCAACTCAGTCCTGAGGAGGATCAGCGATAAAAGCACAGAAGCGGACAGAAAAGAAAAAAAAAGTTTAGTCCCACTTAAAAAAAAAGAGAAGTTTGAGATACAGATGTTGCAAAGCACAGCTGACTGACTCACCTGTTCAAGTCGTGGATGTAGTTGAGAGGCGGAGACTGTGCGAAGCCCACACCTGCCTCCCAGATGTACTCACAGCTGTCTATAGACTGCATGCTCTCAACTGAGTCCTGGATAAAGTCACAAATAATATAATTTAATTTACTGTGCACAATTTAAAATTCTCACAATATTTGCTCAGAGAAATTGCAAATCAAAGTCCATAATTTGTCCAGCAAGTCCTCAAACCTAAAGGACAAACTTGGCTGTTCAATGCTGCATTCTAACCTGACATGTGAGCCATGTTCATTCAGTTAAGTTCAGAAATAGTTATGTTTTTGCAACTACAGATACTTCGTTAGGAAAAGGAGATCATCATGGTCGCAGAACTTTTACTGTTGCTTTGGTTTAGTAAAGACTGGGTGACTCAAACATCTGTTGAGGTTGTTTTTCATTACATTTTTCATTAGTCAGTTATTTTATAGTTTACTAGGGAACCTAAAACCCCTTCGGAGATCACCGTGACATCTGACATGCAACATTCCTTTCTAGCTCATGAGGGACAAGGAATTCTTCCTTGTGATCTCTTTCAATGTTTTTTTTCCTGCAGACAAACTTGGTTGACAGGTTTGCTGGACAACTTTAGACCAGGAAGGAGGAAATGGTGCTCTACAAAAACATCTTTAACCTTTAAAAGGGTAGATCATCTTAACCATCTTCCAGACATTGTTATGATGTGTACAACATTTATTAATTGTTGAACAGTGATGAACTGATACTCACTGGGCCTCTCTTATGGCTGTGCACAGTGAAGTCAGGGCAGAAGAGCAGGTCAGCAATGGCCAGCAGCAGCGATTCTGCAAGTGGTCGAGCTCCATCATCATCATCCAGCTCATCTGTCTGAAATGCATGGACATGTGCATTAGACTAGAGACAGATGATAAACATTACTCTCTACTATGCACTGAAAGAATTCAAGTACATAGGAAACTGAAAAGGGTTTTCATGGCTTGTAAGAAATGATGCAGTACAGCTGAAAAAACCTTGCAGTATTGCACTTCCTGTTCTACAAGGAAAATGGGATAATAAACCTAAAATGAATGAGGGAAACAATCAGAGAGAGGGATATGTGCTCATGAACAGACATTTAAAACTTTAATGCTTTCATTATGCTTTGTTGTCTCACTGAATGACACTTCCTGTTACGCATGAACAGAGCGCTGCACAGTAATGTGCATGTGGTAGGTACAAGCAGTAACTTGTGAGCAAGTACTTTAACTTGATTCGTTCGATCATCATCAGCACCTGAGTTACACGTGTTTTGGTGACCTCTGGGATGTGTGCATTTGCAATTTTACCATGGACCTGAAACTGGGGTCTACGGCTTTGACCCAGAGAGCAAACCTCAATGAATTAGGAAAAGGGTTAAGAGTGACTGAAACAAACAAAAGGACTTTAATAAGCTTTGGGAACCTTACATGACTGTCATGACAGAAGGGAATTTAAGATTCACTTGAGAACATTTATAAACTGTAGAGGGAATTTATTTTTTTATTTTTTT